>OZ024740.1:421123097-421128097 GCA_964016885.1 Eledone cirrhosa
AGAGACTGAGCATAAGAGGAATCAAATGCTGCGTGCAGGAGAGGCGGTTACGCTGGTATGGACATGTGATGCGTATGAAGGATGACAGCTGCATAAAAAGGTGCAGAGCACTAGAAGTTGATGGAGACCGCGGAGTGGGGAGACCCAAGATGACTTGGGATGAGGTGATAAAAGCCGACCTTACCCAACTACATCTCTCAAAGTCAATGACACACGACCGTGACTTCTGGCGTCACGCAGTAATACAGGGTACCCGACCTCCCATGGGTACATGCTGAAGCATATAAACAATATGCCCCCCCCCCCCCCCCCACCGCAAGGTGGTCGTGGAGGTGCCACGGCAAAAAAGCACCCAGCCCACACTGTAAAGTGGACGTGTAGGCGCCACGAAAAAGCACCCAGCACTCACTGTAAATGAGGTTGGTGTTAGGAAGGGCATCCAGCTGTAGAAATCAAGCCAGATCAGTTCCTGTATGAGCAAGGCATGGTCAGCCGACCAGACACTGCTCACAACAGGACAACCCGTCTAACCCATGCTAGCGTGGAAGAACGGACGTAAAACGGTGATGATGATGATGATGATGATGAATACATATATATATATATATATATATATAATACATATATATATATATATACATATATATATAATACATATATATATATATAATATATTATATATATATATATATATATAATACATATATATATATATATATATAATACATATATATATATATATATATATATATATAATACATATATATATATATATATATATATATAATACATATATATAATACATATATATATATATATATATATTATATATATATATATATATATATATATATATATATATATATATATATATGTATTATATATATATATATATATATGTATTATATTATATATATATATATATATATATATATATATATATATATATATATATATGTATTATATATATATATATATATATGTATTATATATATATATATATATATATGTATTATATATATATATATATATATATATGTATTATATATATATATATATATATATATATATATGTATTATATATATATATATATATATATGTATTATATATATATATATATATATATATATATATATATATATATATATATGTATTATATATATGTATATATATATATATATGTATTATATATATGTATATATATATATATATGTATTATATATATGTATATATATATATATATGTATTATATATATATATATATATATATATATATGTATTATATATATATATGTATTATATATATATATATGTATTATATATATATATATATATATGTATATATATATATATATATATGTATATATATATATATATATATATATGTATATATATATGTATATATATATATATATGTAGATAAATCTACCAAGAGTTTACGGTAGTGTCCAATCCGTATGAAGAACTCAATGTATTCCGGATATCATGGAAAGAAGAGATGTAATGAAAAATCACTTTCGGTGAAAGATAA
Source organism: Eledone cirrhosa (assembly GCA_964016885.1). Taxonomy (NCBI): domain Eukaryota; kingdom Metazoa; phylum Mollusca; class Cephalopoda; order Octopoda; family Eledonidae; genus Eledone; species Eledone cirrhosa. The sequence goes on from OZ024740.1 coordinate 421,124,630, forward strand.
ACGGTATACAGAGTCAAGATAAAATATTAAACAAATAATGAATAAACAATTCCTTATATTAAACAAAAAAAGTTCATTATTTAACGATCGTTTCTAGGATATATATGTGTTAGAATTGGCATGCATATTCAACAGATCTATGTACAAAATTATACAAAATTATACAAACTATCAAGATTAAATATACATACCAACACATATATACGCCGTCTTCAGAAATAATGAAGTATATTTATTGATAATAACAACAATTCAAAAATTCAGGTCCGTTTGGGAACAAAATTGACCAATGAAAACACAAAGGGTTAAATGCAGTTCGGTGTGTGTATATACATGTAAAACCCTTACACATATTTTACAAAAATGTATGTATAATTTGTATACGCATACTAAAAGGATGGATGCAAATACAAAATTTCAAGGTTAATGTCTCTGTAAGTTTATAATGTACAGATAAGATGCGTATTGACACACAAATATGAAATTAAGTATATAAATATATTTTTTCATACTCACACATATCCGTACAATCACACATACACGCGCGTATATGCATAAATATACACATAACCACGAACATACAAACACACACACACCCCCACTCACATTTATATATGTGGATATAAAATCATAAGCACATGGATATTAATTCACTCACATAAACACTGGCACACACATTTTTAGATCAAGATACAGAAATTAGGTGGGAGGGGGGGGGGAGAGGTCAGTATTCAACGGTCTGAGCAGACTGCCTAATATAGATGTATCTATAAACTAAGAAAATAAAAAATAAAAAATAAATAATAAATAAACATTAAAGAGGAAAGAATAGAAAGAAAAAAGAAAAAAGAAATATATCAAGAAAATATATATATATATATATATATATATATATATACACATACATATATATATATATATATACACACACATATATATATAATAATATACATATATATACACATAGACACACACACACACATACATATATATACACACATATACAAACACATATATACATATACACACATCCACACTAAGAACATACATACACACACATATATAAACATATACATATACACACATACATACATATACACATATACATACAAATACACATATATATATATATATATATATATATATATATATATATATACATATATATATGTATATACACGTACATATACACACACATATACATATAATCACACATACTATATAGACACACATATATATAACCACACACATACATGCACATATACAACACTTACATACTAATATACATACAGATATACACATACATAGCTATATATACACACAAATATATACAGACTTACATATATACATACAGACAAATACTTACGCATCTATATATCGGTATATACATACAAACACCACTACACTATCACACAACTTAGACATACAAAGAGAAAGGTATATACCTATACACACATAGATATACAAATAGAAAAACATATAGATATATATATATATATATATATACACACACACATATATATATATATATATATATATACATATATATATATATATATATACACATACATATACACATACACACACATACACATACACACACATACATACATGTACACACACATAGAAATATATACGCATACACACATACACACATACATATAAAGTCATACACACACATACACCTACACGAACATACACATACACATATATAAAGATATATATACACACACACACACACACAACACATACACACACACACATATATATAAAAAAAATAAATAATAAAGATATATACATATATATATATATACATATATATATATATATATATATATATATATATACACATACATATATATATACACACACATACATACACACATACATAGACATACATGTACATACATACACGTACATCGATATACATACATATATATATACACACATTTACTGATGTAGTATTAACTTATTAACTTGGATATTTACCATGCGGTATTCTAATCCTATTGTATCTCTCTCAGTTATTTACCATGCGACCCTCAGTTCCTACCCCCCCCCCCCTCTATGCACTTCTTTAAGGCTTACTACCCTGTCTTTAACCTAATTCATTCAATCTGAAAATATTGAAGAGATAAGACACTTTGCCATTCTTCTCTGCTAAAATGTACCAGTAGAGCTGTTTCAAATTTTCCCAGCCAGCCATCCACCTAATCTACGAAGGTATTTTAGCCTACATATTGTCGTTAATATTATGATGTTCCCTGCTGTATTAGCGTTAAATTTTCCCTGCTGTATTAGCGATAAATTTTCGAGGGTTTCTCTTAGTAGCTTTTTCATGTCGTTAATATTATGATGTTCCCTGCTGTATTAGCGTTAAATTTTCCCTGCTGTATTAGCGATAAATTTTCGAGGGTTTCTCTTAGTAGCTTTTTCATGTCGTTAATATTATGATGTTCCCTGCTGTATTAGCGTTAAATTTTCCCTGCTGTATTAGCGATAAATTTTCGAGGGTTTCTCTTAGTAGCTTTTTTCATGACGTTATTATTGTTAATTTTACTGATGTAGTATTAACTTGGATATTTACCATGCGACCCTCAGTTCCTACCTCACAATTTCCCTCCCCCCCACCCCCACACACCACCATAGTCTATTCGACCAATCAAACCTAGCATGCCATTTCCACTGCTGCTGCTGCTACTACCTGCCTAACTAACTCTCTCCTCCTCTGGCGCATCCCAACACACCCTGCCATTACCCCACCACCACTGTCCTTCTAGCCCTCAATTTTCCCACCGTTATGGATGGATGAGCTGGGAATACACGAGCAACTCTGAATCAATAGATGAAATATGAATCTGCGAGCTACCAAGCACCCACGTGAAGCGCCAACCCAGAGACCCTCCCCTACGAGTGTCGACAAATGCCCAAAACTCCGAGTTGGTACCATCAATGTAGGCTCAATGAAAGGAAGAGCAGGAGAAATCGTAGAAATGCTAGAGCGAAAGGAAGTTGATGTATGCTGTGTGCAAGAGACTAGATGGAGAGGAGGGTCTGCTAGAGTCCTTGTAGGAAAAAGCCAGTGCTACAAATTTTTCTGGGTGGGAAATGACGATGGGATGGGTGGTGTAGGTATACTATTAGCTGACAAGTGGGTAGATAAAGTAATCTCAGTGTACAGGGTAAATGCAAGAATCATTAAACTCAGACTAGTCCTGAATAAGACAATTACCACAATAATATCAGCTTACGCACCCCAATCGGGGCTGCCAGACGAACTTAAGGATAGGTTTTACGAGTCCCTAATACACACTACTGCTCTAACAGACGACAAGGACTTCCTAATCATTGCAGGAGATTTTAACGGACACGTAGGTAAACACTGCGACGGCTTCAATAGAGTACATGGAGGCCATGGAGTTGGCACAAGGAATGAGGAAGGATTCAGACTTCTAGAATTCTGCGACG
>OZ024740.1:421194923-421197423 GCA_964016885.1 Eledone cirrhosa
AATACTAAAAATTATTTCTCTGTCATTGGATACTCGATATTATTTTGTTATATTTTATCTGTAAAAGAATTATAATAAAAGGTTTAAATAAATTAAAATTAATCTATAAATTAAATTACTAAGTATATATTAGTAATATTTAAAGGTTTTTCACAATTTATGATTACATAATATTTTATATTCTCATCTGTAATAAAATTTTAATTAAATTAAATTTATAGGTTAACTAACATTTAAATTAAATTAATTTCTAAAATAATGTTATTAATTAGGTTTATAATATTTAAATGTTTTTTTTAGTTTATGATTACACGATATAATTAATTCCTGTCGTTTATTTAATAAGATATCCTTAGACTTCATTATTTCAAATAGTTCTTGGGAACATAATCTACATTCATTTCTATTATTTTGATAAGGGGTGGCTCTTTTGAGCACACTCCAGGTCAAATCATATTTTATATTCTTATTTTTATAACTATTGATTTTTTCTGCTAGAGATGTTGTATTAGCCAGTGCGGCATTTTTAAAACTATGCTTGTGGGTATTAAACCTTGTCTTAAAATTGTTAGAGGTAGCTCCTATATATGAGCAAATAGAATCTTTAGTTTTAACATTACATTTATAGACTATGTTGTTAACAAGACAATTCCCTTTTAATGGGCAGTTTGCTTTGTTTCTACAGTTACATCCTTTCGTTAATTCTGTATTTGAGGAGATATTATGGTTAATTTGATGTACTGGTGGTATACTTATGGTTTTCTTACATTTATATGCATTATATGCACTTATATTTTGTTTTATGTTATTTGTTGTAGAGTATGAGAATTTAACTGTAGACCTATTTAAGATTTGATGGTATTTGTGGTTTGGCGGGAAGTTTTTCTCAAGGATATAAAAAAATTTTTTAGCAATATTATCCTTAACTTGTAAATTAAAAGGAGCATTATACCAAGTAACCCGTCTATTACGGTTTCTATGTTGTTTATTATTTTTATTATTTTTATAGGTTGTATCGTGATTTTTACTAGGAGGATTAATGTTAATGATCTCACCACAACTATTTTTAGTTATATTTGTAGATTTAGGTGTTTTATCCTTTTTATTAGGAGTTTTATTATTAATATTTATTAGAGTTGTATGATGAGTAGTTTTTTGAGAGTTACTATACTTTATATTAGAAGATTTGGTATTTTGGGGTATAGTGTGGGTGGCATTTAGGTGTGTACTTTTCATTTGGTGTTTGTTGGTAATATTATGTTGTATGCTTTCAGTATTTTTAGTAGAAGGTATATACTCTAATCTATTTTTGTGGCCACTTCTATCTAGAGCTTCGTTATAGAAGGTCGCATTTTTATCAAATACATCTTGGTTAGAGGAAAGGTTAGAAATTCTAAGTGATATATTATATGCAAGGTTTTTAAGGATAGATTTAGGGTGATTAGATTGTGAGTGTATGTAATGTAAGTTTTGGTTAGGTTTATGGTAAGGTTGGTAGATACCCGTAGCTAAATCTAAAGTTATATCTAGGAAATTTACTACTTTACTTGTTTTTTCAAAAGTAATATTAAGATTATAATAGTCTTTAAGGAAAGTTCTAATATGTTTTTTGTTTTTTTCAATTTCTGAAAGGCTAAGGTTGTTAGAAAGAAGAAGACAGTCATCACGATATAAACCACCTTTGAGGTGGGGAAAAGAGGCATTTATGTTGAAAAGGAGAAAGAGGCCCACAAGATCAGTAATTTGGGCGGAATCGCTTGAACCCATAGTAATATCAAAAAGATTACTGTATGTGTTTCTGGTCCAGTATTCATTCTGAAATTCAATAAGTGTTAGTCTAGCATGTGTAATAATGTTAATGTCATCCAAAGTTAAGTTAGATCTATTTTTTGCAAATATCAATGCTTTGTTCAGGAGTATAGGTGATATAGAAGAATAGTAATTATCTATATCAAATTGTAGGAAAGAAGCAGAAGATTTACACCTAATATTTTTAAACCAGTTAATTACCTGGGAGGTGTTTTCCCAGAGTGGTAAAATAACGTGTTTTCTTATTTGTGGGATGACTCTATCTAAAATTTTTTTGCTAATTATTCCAATATCTGATTTGGAGGGACATATAAGTCAAATAGAAGGATTTGAGTTAAAGTTAGATTTGTGATCTTTCAGGTTGAAGTGTGGTCTTTTCAATGCCAAAGGTTCAGTTCTATCTTCAATGTTTAGTTTTTTTACTATGTTTTGTGTTTTGTTGTTGATGTTGGTGAGTGACACATTATTAGATTTTTTATAATTTTTTCTGAGTTCTTTATATATGAACTCGTTATAATGTTCAATATCCATATGATACAAGTTACCAGTTTTGTCCGAGTGGACATGGATTTTTTTAGACTTTTTTAGGTCCAATAGGGTAGAATCAAGGTCCTTTTGAAAGACGGATTTATACTTTTTAAATTTGAGGTGTTTAATTAAATTAAAAAGGTCTTTCTCGAAGTCTTCAAGT
>OZ024740.1:421202423-421204923 GCA_964016885.1 Eledone cirrhosa
ACAGTAATCTTTTTGATATTACTATGGGTTCAAGCGATTCCGCCCAAATTACTGATCTTGTGGGCCTCTTTCTCCTTTTCAACATAAATGCCTCTTTTCCCCACCTCAAAGGTGGTTTATATCGTGATGACTGTCTTCTTCTTTCTAACAACCTTAGCCTTTCAGAAATTGAAAAAAACAAAAAACATATTAGAACTTTCCTTAAAGACTATTATAATCTTAATATTACTTTTGAAAAAACAAGTAAAGTAGTAAATTTCCTAGATATAACTTTAGATTTAGCTACGGGTATCTACCAACCTTACCATAAACCTAACCAAAACTTACATTACATACACTCACAATCTAATCACCCTAAATCTATCCTTAAAAACCTTGCATATAATATATCACTTAGAATTTCTAACCTTTCCTCTAACCAAGATGTATTTGATAAAAATGCGACCTTCTATAACGAAGCTCTAGATAGAAGTGGCCACAAAAATAGATTAGAGTATATACCTTCTACTAAAAATACTGAAAGCATACAACATAATATTACCAACAAACACCAAATGAAAAGTACACACCTAAATGCCACCCACACTATACCCCAAAATACCAAATCTTCTAATATAAAGTATAGTAACTCTCAAAAAACTACTCATCATACAACTCTAATAAATATTAATAATAAAACTCCTAATAAAAAGGATAAAACACCTAAATCTACAAATATAACTAAAAATAGTTGTGGTGAGATCATTAACATTAATCCTCCTAGTAAAAATCACGATACAACCTATAAAAATAATAAAAATAATAAACAACATAGAAACCGTAATAGACGGGTTACTTGGTATAATGCTCCTTTTAATTTACAAGTTAAGGATAATATTGCTAAAAAATTTTTTTATATCCTTGAGAAAAACTTCCCGCCAAACCACAAATACCATCAAATCTTAAATAGGTCTACAGTTAAATTCTCATACTCTACAACAAATAACATAAAACAAAATATAAGTGCATATAATGCATATAAATGTAAGAAAACCATAAGTATACCACCAGTACATCAAATTAACCATAATATCTCCTCAAATACAGAATTAACGAAAGGATGTAACTGTAGAAACAAAGCAAACTGCCCATTAAAAGGGAATTGTCTTGTTAACAACATAGTCTATAAATGTAATGTTAAAACTAAAGATTCTATTTGCTCATATATAGGAGCTACCTCTAACAATTTTAAGACAAGGTTTAATACCCACAAGCATAGTTTTAAAAATGCCGCACTGGCTAATACAACATCTCTAGCAGAAAAAATCAATAGTTATAAAAATAAGAATATAAAATATGATTTGACCTGGAGTGTGCTCAAAAGAGCCACCCCTTATCAAAATAATAGAAATGAATGTAGATTATGTTCCCAAGAACTATTTGAAATAATGAAGTCTAAGGATATCTTATTAAATAAACGACAGGAATTAATTATATCGTGTAATCATAAACTAAAAAAAACATTTAAATATTATAAACCTAATTAATAACATTATTTTAGAAATTAATTTAATTTAAATGTTAGTTAACCTATAAATTTAATTTAATTAAAATTTTATTACAGATGAGAATATAAAATATTATGTAATCATAAATTGTGAAAAACCTTTAAATATTACTAATATATACTTAGTAATTTAATTTATAGATTAATTTTAATTTATTTAAACCTTTTATTATAATTCTTTTACAGATAAAATATAACAAAATAATATCGAGTATCCAATGACAGAGAAATAATTTTTAGTATTATAGACCTAATTAATATACATTTTAGAAATATATTTATAATTTGGTTTTAATTTTAATCAACCTAAAAATTTAATTTTAATTTGCTTAAAATTAGTATCCTTATACAGACGAATTGCAGAATGTCATGTAATCATAGAATGGGATGTGTTTTGGATATATACCTAGTTAATATATTCTATGCAATTTTTTGAAAAAGATATGTATATGTATATGTGTATGTGTATGTGTGTGTGTATGTATATGTGTATGTATGTATATATATGTATATATGTGTGTATATATATGTATATATGTATGTGTATGTATATGTATATGTATGCGTATTAATTTTGATTTCTATTTGCATATAATTATATTATGCTATTGATGAAATACAATATCTGCTTTATGTATTGTATACCTAATTAACATATACTATAGAAATAAATATATCATTTTTAATTTAGTTAACCTATAATTTATATTCTACTACCGATGTAATACTTTATTTTATTTGTTTTTTTTCCCTATTACTAAATTCATTTCCTAATATTGATACCATAACGTTATTAACTTTAATTTAGTTATACTGTAATTAATACTCTACTACTATTTAACTTCAAAATTCTGCTTCAAATATTATAAACCTAACTAATTTACACCTTAGAAATCAATATGTTAACTATCTTTGGTTTAGTTAACATATAATTAATGATATACTTGTTTATTT
>OZ024740.1:421814923-421987423 GCA_964016885.1 Eledone cirrhosa
TACGTGTCATATTAAACCTACATAGAAAGGTGGATTAACATAGATATATATGTCATATTAAACCTACATAGAAAGGTGGAGTAACATAGATATATGTGTCATATTAAAACTACATAGAAAGGTGGATTAACATAGATATGTGTCATATTAAACCTACATAGAAAGGTGAATTAACATAGATATATGTGTCATATTAAACCTACATAGAAAGGTGGATTAACTTAGATATATGTGTCATATTAAACCTACATAGAAAGGTGGATTAACTTAGATATATGTGTCATATTAAACCTACATAGAAAGGTGGATTAACTTAGATATATGTGTCATATTAAACCAACATAGAAAGGTGGATTAACATAGATATATGTGTCATATTAAACCTACATAGAAAGGTGAATTAACTTAGATATATGTGTCATATTAAACCTACATAGAAAGGTGAATTAACTTAGATATATGTGTCATATTAAACCTACATAGAAAGGTGGATTAACATAGATATATGTGTCATATTAAACCTACATAGAAAGGTGAATTAACTTAGATATATGTGTCATATTAAACCAACATAGAAAGGTGGATTAACATAGATATACGTGTCATATTAAACCTACATAGAAAGGTGAATTAACTTAGATATATGTGTCATATTAAACCTACATAGAAAGGTGGATTAATATAGATATATGTGTCATATTAAACCTACATAGAAAGGTGGATTAACATAGATATATGTGTCATATTAAACCTACATAGAAAGGTGAATTAACTTAGATATATGTGTCATATTAAACCTACATAGAAAGGTGGATTAACTTAGATATATGTGTCATATTAAACCTACATAGAAAGATGAATTAACTTAGATATATGTGTCATATTAAACCTACATAGAAAGGTGGATTAACTTAGATATGTGTGTCATATTAAACCTACATAGAAAGGTGAATTAACTTAGATATATGTGTCATATTAAACGTAAATAGAAAGGTGGATTAACATAGATATATGTGTCATATTAAACCTACATAGAAAGGTGAATTAACTTAGATATATGTGTCATATTAAACCTTCATGGAAAGGTGGATTAACATAGATATATGTGTCATATTAAACCTACATAGAAAGGTGGATCAACATAGATATATGTGTCATATTAAACCTACATAGAAAGGTGGATTAACTTAGATATATGTGTCATATTAAACCAACATAGAAAGGTGGATTAACATAGATATACGTGTCATATTAAACCTACATAGAAAGGTGAATTAACTTAGATATATGTGTCATATTAAACCTACATAGAAAGGTGGATTAACATAGATATGTGTGTCATATTAAACCTACATAGAAAGGTGGATTAACATAGATATATGTGTCATATTAAACCTACATAGAAAGGTGAATTAACTTAGATATGTGTGTCATATTAAACCTACATAGAAAGGTGAATTAACTTAGATATATGTGTCATATTAAACCTAAATAGAAAGGTGGATTAACATAGATATATGTGTCATATTAAACCTACATAGAAAGGTGAATTAACTTAGATATATGTGTCATATTAAACCTTCATGGAAAGGTGGATTACCATAGATATATGTGTCATATTAAACCTACATAGAAAGGTGGATTAACATAGATATATGTGTCATATTAAACCTTCATAGAAAGGTGGATTAACTTAGATATGTGTGTCATATTAAACCTAAATAGAAGGGTGGATTAACATAGATATATGTGTCATATTAAACCTACATAGAAAGGTGAATTAACTTAGATATATGTGTCATATTAAACCTAAATAGAAAGGTGGATTAACATAGATATATGTGTCATATTAAACCTACATAGAAAGGTGAATTAACTTAGATATGTGTCATATTAAACCTTCATGGAAAGGTGGATTAACATAGATATATGTGTCATATTAAACCTACATAGAAAGGTGGATTAACATAGATATATGTGTCATATTAAACCTTCATAGAAAGGTGGATTAACTTAGATATGTGTGTCATATTAAACCTAAATAGAAGAATGGATTAACATAGATATATGTGTCATATTAAACCTACATAGAAAGGTGAATTAACTTAGATATATGTGTCATATTAAACCTAAATAGAAAGGTGGATTAACATAGATATATGTGTCATATTAAACCTACATAGAAAGGTGAATTAACTTAGATATGTGTCATATTAAACCTTCATGGAAAGGTGGATTAACATAGATATACGTGTCATATTAAACCTACATAGAAAGGTGAATTAACTTAGATATATGTGTCATATTAAACCTACATAGAAAGGTGGATTAACATAGATATATGTGTCATATTAAACCTACATAGAAAGGTGGATTAACATAGATATATGTGTCATATTAAACCTACATAGAAAGGTGAATTAACTTAGATATATGTGTCATATTAACCCTTTAGCATTCACATTGAATTGTCAAATGTCATGTTCATCTATTCGCATTATTTTCACTTAATTATACTCAAGAGGGTTATCAATTTTATTTGTTTGTAATTACTTTAATTTTCTATGTGCAGACTTGAAATTTTGTCAGTAGATGTTTAAATAACTATAATTTACAATTATATATTTTTACCTGATTTTTTTTGTTAAATTTGACTTTTATGGGCAGGTGAAATTAATTAACAGGTGTAAAAGTAATAACTTTATGGATAAACACAAAAATTTAAACTTTATCTGTTAGATTTGTTGCAAAAAAATCCAATAATGACCTAGATGCTGATTTCCATCAATTCTAGCAGTTTTCTGAACAGGTGAATTAATTAAAAATGCAGGTGTAATCAGTACACGGTTTTAGTCTTTCTCTACATTCCAGGCAAATATTTTCATTGAAAAAAATGTATAAAACCTTTTCACCGGTCAAAATAATATTGGCAATGTACTCTGTAAATGTACGGTGTAAAATTACGTAATAGAAAGTTCCCAATATATAAGTTTATACACACTTTTAAATTTGTCTGACAATATTTCAATTAATGGTCGTACTTTGTACAGTGGGTCGTAATTTGATTCATTTCTACCAGGGGCATTTGAAGTATCAACCAGATGCAAATACTGGTTTAATTTAATGAATCTCGTTTTTGCCATAATACTAGATATATAAGGGTCACCAAACCTTATATCAGTACTCCAATAATTCCACAGTCGTGGAAATTGTTTAATACCAAACATAATATTTATGGTAAAAAACGCTTTCATTTCGGCAGAATCTGTCGGACAACATAACAGATCGGGTTTTCCGATATTAGAAATTTGTTGTTGTGCATAGCGATTTGCCACAACTTCGAAGAAAGATTGTGGTAAAATTAAAAAATAATAATCCAGTGCTTTAGCATCGGGTGGTAATGTGTGTTGTGGTCCAATATTTTAGTAAAATCCGAAACATGTATCGATGTTGTTTCTTTCAACCACGTTGCTATTTTTTCAATGGTGTCAGTCAAATCTTCTCTTTCACTTTCAAAGTAACTATCATCATTATCAGATATATCAGAAATAAATATATCTGATTCGTTTGAAGATAAATCACTGATATTATCTTCTGTTTCTTTTTGATCTCGAATGTCGTCGGACGTAAAACCTTCAAATTCGTTGTCGCTACTTTCGGAAGCCATGTTACACTTTCAACGTTAAAAACACGTGTTATCGCAAGTTCTTTCACTATACTAAGAGTTAATTTTCGCGCGTAAGGGCTTTATCTCGCAGTAATCTCGAATTGACGAGATTTCGATGATGTCAATGTTTATTTTTAGAAGGAAATCTCCGTGTGGTATTAAATGTCGGTTTTTGTCGGTTTGAATAAATGAAAGGGGACATAATCTTGTCGGTTTTTGTCGCTTTGAATGCTAAAGGGTTAAACCTACATAGAAAGGTGGATTAACTTAGATATGTGTGTCATATTAAACCTACATAGAAAGGTGAATTAACTTAGATATATGTGTCATATTAAACCTAAATAGAAAGGTGGATTAACATAGATATATGTGTCATATTAAACCTACATAGAAAGGTGAATTAACTTAGATATGTGTCATATTAAACCTTCATGGAAAGGTGGATTAACATAGATATACGTGTCATATTAAACCTACATAGAAAGGTGAATTAACTTAGATATATGTGTCATATTAAACCTACATAGAAAGGTGGATTAACATAGATATATGTGTCATATTAAACCTACATAGAAAGGTGGATTAACATAGATATATGTGTCATATTAAACCTACATAGAAAGGTGAATTAACTTAGATATATGTGTCATATTAAACCTACATAGAAAGGTGAATTAACTTAGATATATGTGTCATATTAAACCTACATAGAAAGGTGGATTAACATAGATATATGTGTCATATTAAACCTACATAGAAAGGTGAATTAACTTAGATATATGTGTCATATTAAACCAACATAGAAAGGTGGATTAACATAGATATATGTGTCATATTAAACCTACATAGAAAGGTGAATTAACTTAGATATATGTGTCATATTAAACCTACATAGAAAGGTGGATTAATATAGATATATGTGTCATATTAAACCTACATAGAAAGGTGGATTAACATAGATATATGTGTCATATTAAACCTACATAGAAAGGTGAATTAACTTAGATATATGTGTCATATTAAACCTACATAGAAAGGTGGATTAACTTAGATATATGTGTCATATTAAACCTACATAGAAAGATGAATTAACTTAGATATATGTGTCATATTAAACCTACATAGAAAGGTGGATTAACTTAGATATGTGTGTCATATTAAACCTACATAGAAAGGTGAATTAACTTAGATATATGTGTCATATTAAACGTAAATAGAAAGGTGGATTACCATAGATATATGTGTCATATTAAACCTACATAGAAAGGTGAATTAACTTAGATATATGTGTCATATTAAACCTTCATGGAAAGGTGGATTAACATAGATATATGTGTCATATTAAACCTACATAGAAAGGTGGATCAACATAGATATATGTGTCATATTAAACCTACATAGAAAGGTGGATTAACTTAGATATATGTGTCATATTAAACCAACATAGAAAGGTGGATTAACATAGATATACGTGTCATATTAAACCTACATAGAAAGGTGAATTAACTTAGATATATGTGTCATATTAAACCTACATAGAAAGGTGGATTAACATAGATATGTGTGTCATATTAAACCTACATAGAAAGGTGGATTAACATAGATATATGTGTCATATTAAACCTACATAGAAAGGTGAATTAACTTAGATATATGTGTCATATTAAACCTACATAGAAAGGTGGATTAACTTAGATATATGTGTCATATTAAACCTACATAGAAAGATGAATGAACTTAGATATATGTGTCATATTAAACCTACATAGAAAGGTGAATTAACTTAGATATATGTGTCATATTAAACCTACATAGAAAGGTGGATTAACTTAGATATGTGTGTCATATTAAACCTAAATAGAAGGGTGGATTAACATAGATATATGTGTCATATTAAACCTACATAGAAAGGCGAATTAACTTAGATATATGTGTCATATTAAACCTAAATAGAAAGGTGGATTAACTTGGATATGTGTCATATTAAACCTTCATGGAAAGGTGGATTAACATAGATATATGTGTCATATTAAACCTACATAGAAAGGTGGAGTAACATAGATATATGTGTCATATTAAACCTACATAGAAAGGTGGATTAACATAGATATGTGTGTCATATTAAACCTACATAGAAAGGTGAATTAACATAGATATATGTGTCATATTAAACCTACATAGAAAGGTGGATTAACATAGATATATGTGTCATATTAAACCTACATAGAAAGGTGGATTAACATAGATATATGTGTCATATTAAACCTACATAGAAAGGTGAATTAACTCAGATATATGTGTCATATTAAACCTACATAGAAAGGTGAATTAACTTAGATATATGTGTCATATTAAACCTACATAGAAAGGTGGATTAACTTAGATATGTGTGTCATATTAAACCTAAATTGAAAGGTGGATTAACATAGATATATGTGTCATATTAAACCTACATAGAAAGGTGAATTAACTTAGATATATGTGTCATATTAAACCTAAATAGAAAGGTGGATTAACATAGATATATGTGTCATATTAAACCTACATAGAAAGGTGAATTAACTTAGATATGTGTCATATTAAACCTTCATGGAAAGGTGGATTAACATAGATATATGTGTCATATTAAACCTACATAGAAAGGTGGATTAACATAGATATATGTGTCATATTAAACCTACATAGAAAGGTGGATTAACATAGATATATGTGTCATATTAAACCTACATAGAAAGGTGAATTAAGTTAGATATATGTGTCATATTAAACCAACATAGAAAGGTGGATTAACATAGATATACGTGTCATATTAAACCTACATAGAAAGGTGAATTAACTTAGATATATGTGTCATATTAAACCTACATAGAAAGGTGGATTAACATAGATATATGTGTCATATTAAACCTACATAGAAAGGTGGATTAACATAGATATATGTGTCATATTAAACCTACATAGAAAGGTGAATTAACTTAGATATATGTGTCATATTAAACCTACATAGAAAGGTGGATTAACTTAGATATATGTGTCATATTAAACCTACATAGAAAGATGAATTAACTTAGATATATGTGTCATATTAAACCTACATAGAAAGGTGAATTAACTTAGATATATGTGTCATATTAAACCTACATAGAAAGGTGGATTAACTTAGATATGTGTGTCATATTAAACCTACATAGAAAGGTGAATTAACTTAGATATATGTGTCATATTAAACCTAAATAGAAAGGTGGATTAACATAGATATATGTGTCATATTAAACCTACATAGAAAGGTGGATTAACATAGATATATGTGTCATATTAAACCTACATAGAAAGGTGGAGTAACATAGATATATGTGTCATATTAAACCTACATAGAAAGGTGGATTAACATAGATATATGTGTCATATTAAACCTACATAGAAAGGTGAATTAACATAGATATATGTGTCATATTAAACCTACATAGAAAGGTGGATTAACTTAGATATATGTGTCATATTAAACCTACATAGAAAGGTGGATTAACATAGATATACGTGTCATATTAAACCTACATAGAAAGGTGGATTAACTTAGATATATGTGTCATATTAAACCTACATAGAAAGGTGGATTAACATAGATATACGTGTCATATTAAACCTACATAGAAAGGTGGATTAACATAGATATATGTGTCATATTAAACCTACATAGAAAGGTGAATTAACTTAGATATATCATCATCATCATCATCATCAACGTTTAACGTCCGTGTTCCACGCTTGCATGGGTTTGGACGGGGGTAGTCCCACTTGAGGCAAGAGTGATTGTCTTGCTCGCATAGGACTGTCTGGCAGGTTTTCTACAGTTGGATGCCCTTCCTAACACCAACCACATTTACAGTGTGGGTCTGGGAGGTTTTTACCGTGTTTCCTACACGGCCACATTACAGCGTGGACTGTGTTTTTTTGTCGTGACACCTACACAATCTTATTTGTTTCGGCCTCGATGGCGCGGCACCAACATAACTTTACATAGAACGGGGTGGTGTGGATGAGGTGGGGGTGGTGGTGGTGGGACGGGGTGTATTTTGTTAGAGATGCCTACTGGCTGGAGTAGGTTTTACTATATATTTAGGTAAGGCGGGTCTTCTCTGTTACTGAGTACCGCCAAAGGTCTCGGTCCAGTGACATTGTCTTGGAGAGGTGTAAGTGTGTGATGTCGGAGTTTATCAGCTCGTCCCAGGTTTTTCTAGGTCTGCCTATTCCGTGACTACCGTCTATCTTTATTGCCCTGCACTTTGTTATACAGCTGTCGACTTTCATGCGCATCACGTGTCCATACCAACGTAGCCTTCTCTCGAGTAAACAACATCTGATCCCTCTTATCTCTAATTTTTTCCTTAGTTCGTTTATGCTTTGCCGTTCACGTATATTACTGTTACACATCCAGCGGAGCATGCAAGCTTCGTTCCTCTCTAGTCTGCGTATATCCTCTGCACACAATGCCCAGGTCTCACTGCCATGCAGCATTGCTGTTCGTATGCAGGCATCGTATAACCTGCCTTTCATTTTTAGTGAGAACCCTTTAGCAGCTAATAGTGGTATAAGCTCTCTGAACTTTTTCCAACCAGTTCTGACTCTAGCTACAGTACTTTCAGAGCACCCTCCCCCACTGCTGATTTTATCGCCCAGGTAACGGAAGCTGTCCACTATTTCTATAGAACCCTCTGCGCAATTGAAAGAGCTAGTATTTTGTGGGCACTTGCTGCTACTTATTGCACCAGAGCACCGGCCACATGTAAAATCTATGTTCTTAGTTAGCTTACCTGTGATCCCACTACATCTTTTATGCACCCATACTTTGCATTTAGGACATAAAATGGAGTTTCTATCTACGCCTTTCCTACACACCGAGCACGACCATTTCCCAGAAGGGACCGCCGCCTTGTTTTCTTTCCTACAAACTAGTACTTTGGTCTTAGCCAGGTTAATTTTAAGTCCTTTTGACTCTAGGCCGTGCTTCCATGTTTGGAATTTCTTCTCTAGCTCGGCCATTGATTCCGCTATGAGTGTCAGGTCGTCTGCGTATAGGAGTTCCCATGGGCAGCCTGTCTTGAACTCCTCTGTTATAGCCTGAAGGGCAATAATAAATAGTAGTGGGCTGAGAACAGAGCCCTGATGGACGCCAACTTTTACGCTAAACTCTTCACTATATTCGTTGTTAATTCTAACCTTGCTGACTGTTTCTTTATACATGGCTTGTATAGCCCTCACAAGCCATTCGTCAACGCCTAGTTTTCTAAGAGCCCACCAGATAATGGAGCGGGGGACTCTGTCGAAGGCTTTCTCCAAGTCGACAAAAGCTAAGTAGAGGGGCTTACCTTTAGCTAGGTACTTCTCCTGTAGTTGTCGTACTATGAAAAGAGCGTCTGTGGTACTTTTGCCTGACACAAACCCGAACTGCATTTCATCTAGGTCAATTCTCTCTCTGATTAGTTGCGCTATTACTTTTTCCGTGACCTTCATGACCTGGTCGATTAATTTAATGCCTCTATAGTTACTCCTATCGAGGGCGTCTCCTTTACCCTTATAACAGTTAACGATGATGCTGCTATGCCAGTCCTTCGGAACAACCCCATTCTGTACGACTTGGTTAACTATGCGGGTGACCATGGTGTGTCCCACCGTGCCAGATGCCTTCAGCATCTCAGCAACTATTTCCGAAGGCCCAGCCGCCTTACCCGTCTTCATATCCTTGATTGCCTTACTTATTATACTCCCCTCGACTAACACTGCTGGTCCCTCTATTGGGTCGATATGGGGGAGACTGTCTTTCTCCCATTTATTCTCCTCATTTAGTAGCCTTTCATAGTGACACTTCCAAGCTACCTTCTTATCAGCGTCGGTGATGGCAAGTGTGCCATCGTCGTTTAGTACACACTTCTCCCCGACAATATCACGGTTTTCCTTGACGCATTGCCTAGCAATCCTGAACACTTCACGTTTTTGGTCATCGCGTTGTAGAACATGCATGAACTTTCTTTCCTCAGCTTCCCTTCTTGCTAAGTACACTTGTCTCCTAGCTTCCCTCCTGGCCACTTGATAGTCCTCTCTACTTCCCCCATCCCGCCATACTTTCCAAGCCTGCTTTTTGGCCTTAATTGACCCCTCCACCTTACTGTTCCACCACCATGTTACTCTCCTCCTGCCTACAGGCCTGCTCCAGCCACAGACTTCGTCTGTCGCCAACAGCAGGCTTGCTTTCAGAAATTCCCACTCTCCCTCTATATTGTCCGACTCTAAATGTTCTTCCTTACTGTCGAAAGCATCAAGTAATATGCTTTGAAATTTATTCCTGGCTGTGGGGTCCTTTAGCTTCCATATTTTTCTCCTGAGGATAGTCCTCTTCTGCTGTCGAGTACGTCTCGTCCTGACTATGAGGTCGCTAATTATCAGTCTATGTTGGGAGGTGCATTCTTCATGGGGGAGGGATTTAATGTTTACAACAGACACTCTGTCACGTCTTCTGGTAAGGATATAATCTACCTGGCTTGTGTGTTCCCCGGATCTATAGGTGATCAGGTGATTGTCACGTTTTTTGAAGTTAGTGTTACAGATAGTTAGGTTATTTGCATCACAGAATTCCAGGATTCTGGAGCCTTCCTCATTTCTAGTACCAAACCCATAGCCTCCATGGATTTCGTCGTAGCCGTCACAATGTTGTCCAACGTGACCATTTAGGTCGCCTGCGATAATTATATAGTCACTGTCGGATATTTGGGAGGTAGTTAGCATCAGTGTCTCATAGAATCTGTCTTTTATAGTGCCGGGCAGTCCGGATTGGGGTGCGTACGCAGATATTACTGTCACCGTAGTTCTATTGAGGACAAGTCGTATTTTAATTATTCTGTCGTTCACTCTATTTACGTCTATTATCTTATCTGCCCACTTTTCTGCTACCATGATTCCTACTCCACCCAGCCCATCGTCGTTTCCCACCCAGAAAAGCTTATAACATCGTTTTTTACCCTCAATGAACCTAGCAGACCCGCCCCTCCACCTGGTCTCTTGAATACAACAAACATCGACCTCCTTACGTTCAAGCATTTCTACAACCTCGTTAGCGCGACCCTTTAGGGTGCCTACATTTATGGTACCAACTCTGAAGTTTTGGATTGCGTTTGGGGGTTGGGGGCGGTGGGCGATGGGGTTATGTTAGCCGTCCGCGGTCGAAACAATGAGGAGTGCTCGCATTCTCGTCCAAGAGGTGAATTTGTCTTTATCTTTGGCATTGTCGCTGAGCGTCCAGATTTTTCTCTCTCTCTCCTCCACTCTCCAGGATTCCGCAGTCCATCCATCCATCATATTGAAAGGCAACCAGGCAAGCGATAGTATAGGCCTCTGGCTTCTGATTGGTCCGCGTAATAATACTGGTGATGCGTGGGGGCTCTGTTTTATGATTGGTCCACGTAAAAGCAATGGTGGTGCGTGGGGGTGTTGGGTAGCTAGCTAGAAGGTAATGATTGAATGGGGTCCTTGCATTTAACAAGCGATTAACAAAAATACAAAATTTGTTCTGTTGAATACGACCAAAAACTTTCGTATTTAACAATTAATAGAAACAGAAAATGTAGTTTGTTTTAGCGATAGATTGGCTATTTGGACTTGATACGAAATATGGATTGTTTTGAAAATACGCTACAATTAGAATTAAAATACGCTAGAATTAGGATTTGCTAGAATTAGAATTAAAATACGCTAGAATTAGGATTTGTGGAGGGAGAGAAATGAAATCTGTACATTACGTTACATGAATATCGTGGGGTCGAGACAGCAAGCAATGAAATTTGGCGAAGTGAATTCCTATCATATATATATATAGAGAGAGAGGGGGGGGGGGGGGCGCATGATGGTTGTGTGTGTTAGGCGTTTGACCACCCCATGCCTTCGAAGAAGGAAGAAGGAAAGGATTTTGTTTTTTTGTTTTGAAGATACGCTAGAATTAGGGATTGAGGTTTGAAAATACGTTAGGAATTAAGGTTTGAAAATACGCTAGCTAGAAGGTAATGATTGAATGGGGTCCTTGCATTTAACAAGCGATTAACAAAAATACAAAATTTGTTCTGTTGAATACGACCAAAAACTTTCGTATTTAACAATTAATAGAAACAGAAAATGTAGTTTGTTTTAGCGATAGATTGGCTATTTGGACTTGATACGAAATATGGATTGTTTTGAAAATACGCTAGAATTAGAATTAAAATACGCTAGAATTAGGATTTGCTAGAATTAGAATTAAAATACGCTAGAATTAGGATTTGTGGAAGGAGAGAAATGAAATCTGTACATTACGTTACATGAATATCGTGGGGGTGTCATATTAAACCTACATAGAAAGGTGGATTAACTTAGATATATGTGTCATATTAAACCTAAATAGAAAGGTGGATTAACATAGATATATGTGTCATATTAAACCTACATAGAAAGGTGAAAACTTAGATATATGTGTCATATTAAACCTTCATGGAAAGGTGGATTAACATAGATATATGTGTCATATTAAACCTACATAGAAAGGTGGATTAACTTAGATATATGTGTCATATTAAACCTACATAGAAAGGTGGATTAACATAGATATACGTGTCATATTAAACCTACATAGAAAGGTGGATTAACATAGATATATGTGTCATATTAAACCTACATAGAAAGGTGGAGTAACATAGATATATGTGTCATATTAAAACTACATAGAAAGGTGAATTAACTTAGATATATGTGTCATATTAAACCTTCATGGAAAGGTGGATTACCATAGATATATGTGTCATATTAAACCTACATAGAAAGGTGGATTAACATAGATATATGTGTCATATTAAACCTTCATAGAAAGGTGGATTAACTTAGATATGTGTGTCATATTAAACCTAAATAGAAGGGTGGATTAACATAGATATATGTGTCATATTAAACCTACATAGAAAGGTGAATTAACTTAGATATATGTGTCATATTAAACCTAAATAGAAAGGTGGATTAACATAGATATATGTGTCATATTAAACCTACATAGAAAGGTGAATTAACTTAGATATGTGTCATATTAAACCTTCATGGAAAGGTGGATTAACATAGATATATGTGTCATATTAAACCTACATAGAAAGGTGGATTAACATAGATATATGTGTCATATTAAACCTTCATAGAAAGGTGGATTAACTTAGATATGTGTGTCATATTAAACCTAAATAGAAGAATGGATTAACATAGATATATGTGTCATATTAAACCTACATAGAAAGGTGAATAAACTTAGATATATGTGTCATATTAAACCTAAATAGAAAGGTGGATTAACATAGATATATGTGTCATATTAAACCTACATAGAAAGGTGAATTAACTTAGATATGTGTCATATTAAACCTTCATGGAAAGGTGGATTAACATAGATATACGTGTCATATTAAACCTACATAGAAAGGTGAATTAACTTAGATATATGTGTCATATTAAACCTACATATAAAGGTGGATTAACATAGATATATGTGTCATATTAAACCTACATAGAAAGGTGGATTAACATAGATATATGTGTCATATTAAACCTACATAGAAAGGTGGATTAACATAGATATATGTGTCATATTAAACCTACATAGAAAGGTGAATTAACTTAGATATATGTGTCATATTAAACCTACATAGAAAGGTGGATTAACTTAGATATATGTGTCATATTAAACCTACATAGAAAGATGAATTAACTTAGATATATGTATCATATTAAACCTACATAGAAAGGTGAATTAACTTAGATATATGTGTCATATTAAACCTACATAGAAAGGTGGATTAACTTAGATATGTGTGTCATATTAAACCTAAATAGAAGGGTGGATTAACATAGATATATGTGTCATATTAAACCTACATAGAAAGGTGAATTAACTTAGATATATGTGTCATATTAAACCTAAATAGAAAGGTGGATTAACATAGATATATGTGTCATATTAAACCTACATACAAAGGTGAATTAACTTAGATATGTGTCATATTAAACCTTCATGGAAAGGTGGATTAACATAGATATATGTGTCATATTAAACCTACATAGAAAGGTGGATTAACATAGATATATGTGTCATGTTAAACCTACATAGAAAGGTGGAGTAACATAGATATATGTGTCATATTAAACCTACATAGAAAGGTGGATTAACATAGATATATGTGTCATATTAAACCTACATAGAAAGGTGGATTAACTTAGATATATGTGTCATATTAAACCTACATAGAAAGGTGGATTAACTTAGATATATGTGTCATATTAAACCTACATAGAAAGGTGAATTAACTTAGATATATGTGTCATATTAAACCTACATAGAAAGGTGGATTAACATAGATATATGTGTCATATTAAACCTACATAGAAAGGTGAATTAACATAGATATATGTGTCATATTAAACATACATAGAAAGGTGGATTAACTTAGATATATGTGTCATATTAAACCTACATAGAAAGGTGGATTAACATAGATATATGTGTCATATTAAACCTACATAGAAAGGTGGATTAACATAGATATATGTGTCATATTAAACCTACATAGAAAGGTGGATTAACTTAGATATATGTGTCATATCAAACCTACATAGAAAGGTGAATTAACTTAGATATATGTGTCATATTAAACCTACATAGAAAGGTGAATTAACTTAGATATATGTGTCATATTAAACCTACATAGAAAGGTGGATTAACATAGATATATGTGTCATATTAAACCTACATAGAAAGGTGAATTAACATAGATATATGTCATATTAAACCTACATAGAAAGGTGGATTAACATAGATATATGTGTCATATTAAACCTACATAGAAAGGTGGATTAACTTAGATATATGTGTCATATTAAACCTACATAGAAAGGTGGATTAACATAGATATACGTGTCATATTAAACCTACATAGAAAGGTGGATTAACATAGATATATATGTCATATTAAACCTACATAGAAAGGTGGAGTAACATAGATATATGTGTCATATTAAAACTACATAGAAAGATGGATTAACATAGATATGTGTCATATTAAACCTACATAGAAAGGTGAATTAACATAGATATATGTGTCATATTAAACCTACATAGAAAGGTGGATTAACTTAGATATATGTGTCATATTAAACCTACATAGAAAGGTGGATTAACTTAGATATATGTGTCATATTAAACCTACATAGAAAGGTGGATTAACTTAGATATATGTGTCATATTAAACCAACATAGAAAGGTGGATTAACATAGATATATGTGTCATATTAAACCTACATAGAAAGGTGAATTAACTTAGATATATGTGTCATATTAAACCTACATAGAAAGGTGAATTAACTTAGATATATGTGTCATATTAAACCTACATAGAAAGGTGGATTAACATAGATATATGTGTCATATTAAACCTACATAGAAAGGTGAATTAACTTAGATATATGTGTCATATTAAACCAACATAGAAAGGTGGATTAACATAGATATACGTGTCATATTAAACCTACATAGAAAGGTGAATTAACTTAGATATATGTGTCATATTAAACCTACATAGAAAGGTGGATTAATATAGATATATGTGTCATATTAAACCTACATAGAAAGGTGGATTAACATAGATATATGTGTCATATTAAACCTACATAGAAAGGTGAATTAACTTAGATATATGTGTCATATTAAACCTACATAGAAAGGTGGATTAACTTAGATATATGTGTCATATTAAACCTACATAGAAAGATGAATTAACTTAGATATATGTGTCATATTAAACCTACATAGAAAGGTGGATTAACTTAGATATGTGTGTCATATTAAACCTACATAGAAAGGTGAATTAACTTAGATATATGTGTCATATTAAACGTAAATAGAAAGGTGGATTAACTTAGATATATGTGTCATATTAAACCTACATAGAAAGGTGGATTAACATAGATATACGTGTCATATTAAACCTACATAGAAAGGTGGATTAACATAGATATATGTGTCATATTAAACCTACATAGAAAGGTGGAGTAACATAGATATATGTGTCATATTAAAACTACATAGAAAGGTGAATTAACTTAGATATATGTGTCATATTAAACCTTCATGGAAAGGTGGATTACCATAGATATATGTGTCATATTAAACCTACATAGAAAGGTGGATTAACATAGATATATGTGTCATATTAAACCTTCATAGAAAGGTGGATTAACTTAGATATGTGTGTCATATTAAACCTAAATAGAAGGGTGGATTAACATAGATATATGTGTCATATTAAACCTACATAGAAAGGTGAATTAACTTAGATATATGTGTCATATTAAACCTAAATAGAAAGGTGGATTAACATAGATATATGTGTCATATTAAACCTACATAGAAAGGTGAATTAACTTAGATATGTGTCATATTAAACCTTCATGGAAAGGTGGATTAACATAGATATATGTGTCATATTAAACCTACATAGAAAGGTGGATTAACATAGATATATGTGTCATATTAAACCTTCATAGAAAGGTGGATTAACTTAGATATGTGTGTCATATTAAACCTAAATAGAAGAATGGATTAACATAGATATATGTGTCATATTAAACCTACATAGAAAGGTGAATAAACTTAGATATATGTGTCATATTAAACCTAAATAGAAAGGTGGATTAACATAGATATATGTGTCATATTAAACCTACATAGAAAGGTGAATTAACTTAGATATGTGTCATATTAAACCTTCATGGAAAGGTGGATTAACATAGATATACGTGTCATATTAAACCTACATAGAAAGGTGAATTAACTTAGATATATGTGTCATATTAAACCTACATATAAAGGTGGATTAACATAGATATATGTGTCATATTAAACCTACATAGAAAGGTGGATTAACATAGATATATGTGTCATATTAAACCTACATAGAAAGGTGGATTAACATAGATATATGTGTCATATTAAACCTACATAGAAAGGTGAATTAACTTAGATATATGTGTCATATTAAACCTACATAGAAAGGTGGATTAACTTAGATATATGTGTCATATTAAACCTACATAGAAAGATGAATTAACTTAGATATATGTATCATATTAAACCTACATAGAAAGGTGAATTAACTTAGATATATGTGTCATATTAAACCTACATAGAAAGGTGGATTAACTTAGATATGTGTGTCATATTAAACCTAAATAGAAGGGTGGATTAACATAGATATATGTGTCATATTAAACCTACATAGAAAGGTGAATTAACTTAGATATATGTGTCATATTAAACCTAAATAGAAAGGTGGATTAACATAGATATATGTGTCATATTAAACCTACATACAAAGGTGAATTAACTTAGATATGTGTCATATTAAACCTTCATGGAAAGGTGGATTAACATAGATATATGTGTCATATTAAACCTACATAGAAAGGTGGATTAACATAGATATATGTGTCATGTTAAACCTACATAGAAAGGTGGAGTAACATAGATATATGTGTCATATTAAACCTACATAGAAAGGTGGATTAACATAGATATATGTGTCATATTAAACCTACATAGAAAGGTGGATTAACTTAGATATATGTGTCATATTAAACCTACATAGAAAGGTGGATTAACTTAGATATATGTGTCATATTAAACCTACATAGAAAGGTGAATTAACTTAGATATATGTGTCATATTAAACCTACATAGAAAGGTGGATTAACATAGATATATGTGTCATATTAAACCTACATAGAAAGGTGAATTAACATAGATATATGTGTCATATTAAACATACATAGAAAGGTGGATTAACTTAGATATATGTGTCATATTAAACCTACATAGAAAGGTGGATTAACATAGATATATGTGTCATATTAAACCTACATAGAAAGGTGGATTAACATAGATATATGTGTCATATTAAACCTACATAGAAAGGTGGATTAACTTAGATATATGTGTCATATCAAACCTACATAGAAAGGTGAATTAACTTAGATATATGTGTCATATTAAACCTACATAGAAAGGTGAATTAACTTAGATATATGTGTCATATTAAACCTACATAGAAAGGTGGATTAACATAGATATATGTGTCATATTAAACCTACATAGAAAGGTGAATTAACATAGATATATGTCATATTAAACCTACATAGAAAGGTGGATTAACATAGATATATGTGTCATATTAAACCTACATAGAAAGGTGGATTAACTTAGATATATGTGTCATATTAAACCTACATAGAAAGGTGGATTAACATAGATATACGTGTCATATTAAACCTACATAGAAAGGTGGATTAACATAGATATATATGTCATATTAAACCTACATAGAAAGGTGGAGTAACATAGATATATGTGTCATATTAAAACTACATAGAAAGGTGGATTAACATAGATATGTGTCATATTAAACCTACATAGAAAGGTGAATTAACATAGATATATGTGTCATATTAAACCTACATAGAAAGGTGGATTAACTTAGATATATGTGTCATATTAAACCTACATAGAAAGGTGGATTAACTTAGATATATGTGTCATATTAAACCTACATAGAAAGGTGGATTAACTTAGATATATGTGTCATATTAAACCAACATAGAAAGGTGGATTAACATAGATATATGTGTCATATTAAACCTACATAGAAAGGTGAATTAACTTAGATATATGTGTCATATTAAACCTACATAGAAAGGTGAATTAACTTAGATATATGTGTCATATTAAACCTACATAGAAAGGTGGATTAACATAGATATATGTGTCATATTAAACCTACATAGAAAGGTGAATTAACTTAGATATATGTGTCATATTAAACCAACATAGAAAGGTGGATTAACATAGATATACGTGTCATATTAAACCTACATAGAAAGGTGAATTAACTTAGATATATGTGTCATATTAAACCTACATAGAAAGGTGGATTAATATAGATATATGTGTCATATTAAACCTACATAGAAAGGTGGATTAACATAGATATATGTGTCATATTAAACCTACATAGAAAGGTGAATTAACTTAGATATATGTGTCATATTAAACCTACATAGAAAGGTGGATTAACTTAGATATATGTGTCATATTAAACCTACATAGAAAGATGAATTAACTTAGATATATGTGTCATATTAAACCTACATAGAAAGGTGGATTAACTTAGATATGTGTGTCATATTAAACCTACATAGAAAGGTGAATTAACTTAGATATATGTGTCATATTAAACGTAAATAGAAAGGTGGATTAACATAGATATATGTGTCATATTAAACCTACATAGAAAGGTGAATTAACTTAGATATATGTGTCATATTAAACCTTCATGGAAAGGTGGATTAACATAGATATATGTGTCATATTAAACCTACATAGAAAGGTGGATCAACATAGATATATGTGTCATATTAAACCTACATAGAAAGGTGGATTAACTTAGATATATGTGTCATATTAAACCAACATAGAAAGGTGGATTAACATAGATATACGTGTCATATTAAACCTACATAGAAAGGTGAATTAACTTAGATATATGTGTCATATTAAACCTACATAGAAAGGTGGATTAACATAGATATGTGTGTCATATTAAACCTACATAGAAAGGTGGATTAACATAGATATATGTGTCATATTAAACCTACATAGAAAGGTGAATTAACTTAGATATGTGTGTCATATTAAACCTACATAGAAAGGTGAATTAACTTAGATATATGTGTCATATTAAACCTAAATAGAAAGGTGGATTAACATAGATATATGTGTCATATTAAACCTACATAGAAAGGTGAATTAACTTAGATATATGTGTCATATTAAACCTTCATGGAAAGGTGGATTACCATAGATATATGTGTCATATTAAACCTACATAGAAAGGTGGATTAACATAGATATATGTGTCATATTAAACCTTCATAGAAAGGTGGATTAACTTAGATATGTGTGTCATATTAAACCTAAATAGAAGGGTGGATTAACATAGATATATGTGTCATATTAAACCTACATAGAAAGGTGAATTAACTTAGATATATGTGTCATATTAAACCTAAATAGAAAGGTGGATTAACATAGATATATGTGTCATATTAAACCTACATAGAAAGGTGAATTAACTTAGATATGTGTCATATTAAACCTTCATGGAAAGGTGGATTAACATAGATATATGTGTCATATTAAACCTACATAGAAAGGTGGATTAACATAGATATATGTGTCATATTAAACCTTCATAGAAAGGTGGATTAACTTAGATATGTGTGTCATATTAAACCTAAATAGAAGAATGGATTAACATAGATATATGTGTCATATTAAACCTACATAGAAAGGTGAATTAACTTAGATATATGTGTCATATTAAACCTAAATAGAAAGGTGGATTAACATAGATATATGTGTCATATTAAACCTACATAGAAAGGTGAATTAACTTAGATATGTGTCATATTAAACCTTCATGGAAAGGTGGATTAACATAGATATACGTGTCATATTAAACCTACATAGAAAGGTGAATTAACTTAGATATATGTGTCATATTAAACCTACATAGAAAGGTGGATTAACATAGATATATGTGTCATATTAAACCTACATAGAAAGGTGGATTAACATAGATATATGTGTCATATTAAACCTACATAGAAAGGTGAATTAACTTAGATATATGTGTCATATTAACCCTTTAGCATTCACATTGAATTGTCAAATGTCATGTTCATCTATTCGCATTATTTTCACTTAATTATACTCAAGAGGGTTATCAATTTTATTTGTTTGTAATTACTTTAATTTTCTATGTGCAGACTTGAAATTTTGTCAGTAGATGTTTAAATAACTATAATTTACAATTATATATTTTTACCTGATTTTTTTTGTTAAATTTGACTTTTATGGGCAGGTGAAATTAATTAACAGGTGTAAAAGTAATAACTTTATGGATAAACACAAAAATTTAAACTTTATCTGTTAGATTTGTTGCAAAAAAATCCAATAATGACCTAGATGCTGATTTCCATCAATTCTAGCAGTTTTCTGAACAGGTGAATTAATTAAAAATGCAGGTGTAATCAGTACACGGTTTTAGTCTTTCTCTACATTCCAGGCAAATATTTTCATTGAAAAAAATGTATAAAACCTTTTCACCGGTCAAAATAATATTGGCAATGTACTCTGTAAATGTACGGTGTAAAATTACGTAATAGAAAGTTCCCAATATATAAGTTTATACACACTTTTAAATTTGTCTGACAATATTTCAATTAATGGTCGTACTTTGTACAGTGGGTCGTAATTTGATTCATTTCTACCAGGGGCATTTGAAGTATCAACCAGATGCAAATACTGGTTTAATTTAATGAATCTCGTTTTTGCCATAATACTAGATATATAAGGGTCACCAAACCTTATATCAGTACTCCAATAATTCCACAGTCGTGGAAATTGTTTAATACCAAACATAATATTTATGGTAAAAAACGCTTTCATTTCGGCAGAATCTGTCGGACAACATAACAGATCGGGTTTTCCGATATTAGAAATTTGTTGTTGTGCATAGCGATTTGCCACAACTTCGAAGAAAGATTGTGGTAAAATTAAAAAATAATAATCCAGTGCTTTAGCATCGGGTGGTAATGTGTGTTGTGGTCCAATATTTTAGTAAAATCCGAAACATGTATCGATGTTGTTTCTTTCAACCACGTTGCTATTTTTTCAATGGTGTCAGTCAAATCTTCTCTTTCACTTTCAAAGTAACTATCATCATTATCAGATATATCAGAAATAAATATATCTGATTCGTTTGAAGATAAATCACTGATATTATCTTCTGTTTCTTTTTGATCTCGAATGTCGTCGGACGTAAAACCTTCAAATTCGTTGTCGCTACTTTCGGAAGCCATGTTACACTTTCAACGTTAAAAACACGTGTTATCGCAAGTTCTTTCACTATACTAAGAGTTAATTTTCGCGCGTAAGGGCTTTATCTCGCAGTAATCTCGAATTGACGAGATTTCGATGATGTCAATGTTTATTTTTAGAAGGAAATCTCCGTGTGGTATTAAATGTCGGTTTTTGTCGGTTTGAATAAATGAAAGGGGACATAATCTTGTCGGTTTTTGTCGCTTTGAATGCTAAAGGGTTAAACCTACATAGAAAGGTGGATTAACTTAGATATGTGTGTCATATTAAACCTACATAGAAAGGTGAATTAACTTAGATATATGTGTCATATTAAACCTAAATAGAAAGGTGGATTAACATAGATATATGTGTCATATTAAACCTACATAGAAAGGTGAATTAACTTAGATATGTGTCATATTAAACCTTCATGGAAAGGTGGATTAACATAGATATACGTGTCATATTAAACCTACATAGAAAGGTGAATTAACTTAGATATATGTGTCATATTAAACCTACATAGAAAGGTGGATTAACATAGATATATGTGTCATATTAAACCTACATAGAAAGGTGGATTAACATAGATATATGTGTCATATTAAACCTACATAGAAAGGTGAATTAACTTAGATATATGTGTCATATTAAACCTACATAGAAAGGTGAATTAACTTAGATATATGTGTCATATTAAACCTACATAGAAAGGTGGATTAACATAGATATATGTGTCATATTAAACCTACATAGAAAGGTGAATTAACTTAGATATATGTGTCATATTAAACCAACATAGAAAGGTGGATTAACATAGATATATGTGTCATATTAAACCTACATAGAAAGGTGAATTAACTTAGATATATGTGTCATATTAAACCTACATAGAAAGGTGGATTAATATAGATATATGTGTCATATTAAACCTACATAGAAAGGTGGATTAACATAGATATATGTGTCATATTAAACCTACATAGAAAGGTGAATTAACTTAGATATATGTGTCATATTAAACCTACATAGAAAGGTGGATTAACTTAGATATATGTGTCATATTAAACCTACATAGAAAGATGAATTAACTTAGATATATGTGTCATATTAAACCTACATAGAAAGGTGGATTAACTTAGATATGTGTGTCATATTAAACCTACATAGAAAGGTGAATTAACTTAGATATATGTGTCATATTAAACGTAAATAGAAAGGTGGATTACCATAGATATATGTGTCATATTAAACCTACATAGAAAGGTGAATTAACTTAGATATATGTGTCATATTAAACCTTCATGGAAAGGTGGATTAACATAGATATATGTGTCATATTAAACCTACATAGAAAGGTGGATCAACATAGATATATGTGTCATATTAAACCTACATAGAAAGGTGGATTAACTTAGATATATGTGTCATATTAAACCAACATAGAAAGGTGGATTAACATAGATATACGTGTCATATTAAACCTACATAGAAAGGTGAATTAACTTAGATATATGTGTCATATTAAACCTACATAGAAAGGTGGATTAACATAGATATGTGTGTCATATTAAACCTACATAGAAAGGTGGATTAACATAGATATATGTGTCATATTAAACCTACATAGAAAGGTGAATTAACTTAGATATATGTGTCATATTAAACCTACATAGAAAGGTGGATTAACTTAGATATATGTGTCATATTAAACCTACATAGAAAGATGAATGAACTTAGATATATGTGTCATATTAAACCTACATAGAAAGGTGAATTAACTTAGATATATGTGTCATATTAAACCTACATAGAAAGGTGGATTAACTTAGATATGTGTGTCATATTAAACCTAAATAGAAGGGTGGATTAACATAGATATATGTGTCATATTAAACCTACATAGAAAGGCGAATTAACTTAGATATATGTGTCATATTAAACCTAAATAGAAAGGTGGATTAACTTGGATATGTGTCATATTAAACCTTCATGGAAAGGTGGATTAACATAGATATATGTGTCATATTAAACCTACATAGAAAGGTGGAGTAACATAGATATATGTGTCATATTAAACCTACATAGAAAGGTGGATTAACATAGATATGTGTGTCATATTAAACCTACATAGAAAGGTGAATTAACATAGATATATGTGTCATATTAAACCTACATAGAAAGGTGGATTAACATAGATATATGTGTCATATTAAACCTACATAGAAAGGTGGATTAACATAGATATATGTGTCATATTAAACCTACATAGAAAGGTGAATTAACTCAGATATATGTGTCATATTAAACCTACATAGAAAGGTGAATTAACTTAGATATATGTGTCATATTAAACCTACATAGAAAGGTGGATTAACTTAGATATGTGTGTCATATTAAACCTAAATTGAAAGGTGGATTAACATAGATATATGTGTCATATTAAACCTACATAGAAAGGTGAATTAACTTAGATATATGTGTCATATTAAACCTAAATAGAAAGGTGGATTAACATAGATATATGTGTCATATTAAACCTACATAGAAAGGTGAATTAACTTAGATATGTGTCATATTAAACCTTCATGGAAAGGTGGATTAACATAGATATATGTGTCATATTAAACCTACATAGAAAGGTGGATTAACATAGATATATGTGTCATATTAAACCTACATAGAAAGGTGGATTAACATAGATATATGTGTCATATTAAACCTACATAGAAAGGTGAATTAAGTTAGATATATGTGTCATATTAAACCAACATAGAAAGGTGGATTAACATAGATATACGTGTCATATTAAACCTACATAGAAAGGTGAATTAACTTAGATATATGTGTCATATTAAACCTACATAGAAAGGTGGATTAACATAGATATATGTGTCATATTAAACCTACATAGAAAGGTGGATTAACATAGATATATGTGTCATATTAAACCTACATAGAAAGGTGAATTAACTTAGATATATGTGTCATATTAAACCTACATAGAAAGGTGGATTAACTTAGATATATGTGTCATATTAAACCTACATAGAAAGGTGGATTAACATAGATATACGTGTCATATTAAACCTACATAGAAAGGTGGATTAACTTAGATATATGTGTCATATTAAACCTACATAGAAAGGTGGATTAACATAGATATACGTGTCATATTAAACCTACATAGAAAGGTGGATTAACATAGATATATGTGTCATATTAAACCTACATAGAAAGGTGAATTAACTTAGATATATCATCATCATCATCATCATCAACGTTTAACGTCCGTGTTCCACGCTTGCATGGGTTTGGACGGGGGTAGTCCCACTTGAGGCAAGAGTGATTGTCTTGCTCGCATAGGACTGTCTGGCAGGTTTTCTACAGTTGGATGCCCTTCCTAACACCAACCACATTTACAGTGTGGGTCTGGGAGGTTTTTACCGTGTTTCCTACACGGCCACATTACAGCGTGGACTGTGTTTTTTTGTCGTGACACCTACACAATCTTATTTGTTTCGGCCTCGATGGCGCGGCACCAACATAACTTTACATAGAACGGGGTGGTGTGGATGAGGTGGGGGTGGTGGTGGTGGGACGGGGTGTATTTTGTTAGAGATGCCTACTGGCTGGAGTAGGTTTTACTATATATTTAGGTAAGGCGGGTCTTCTCTGTTACTGAGTACCGCCAAAGGTCTCGGTCCAGTGACATTGTCTTGGAGAGGTGTAAGTGTGTGATGTCGGAGTTTATCAGCTCGTCCCAGGTTTTTCTAGGTCTGCCTATTCCGTGACTACCGTCTATCTTTATTGCCCTGCACTTTGTTATACAGCTGTCGACTTTCATGCGCATCACGTGTCCATACCAACGTAGCCTTCTCTCGAGTAAACAACATCTGATCCCTCTTATCTCTAATTTTTTCCTTAGTTCGTTTATGCTTTGCCGTTCACGTATATTACTGTTACACATCCAGCGGAGCATGCAAGCTTCGTTCCTCTCTAGTCTGCGTATATCCTCTGCACACAATGCCCAGGTCTCACTGCCATGCAGCATTGCTGTTCGTATGCAGGCATCGTATAACCTGCCTTTCATTTTTAGTGAGAACCCTTTAGCAGCTAATAGTGGTATAAGCTCTCTGAACTTTTTCCAACCAGTTCTGACTCTAGCTACAGTACTTTCAGAGCACCCTCCCCCACTGCTGATTTTATCGCCCAGGTAACGGAAGCTGTCCACTATTTCTATAGAACCCTCTGCGCAATTGAAAGAGCTAGTATTTTGTGGGCACTTGCTGCTACTTATTGCACCAGAGCACCGGCCACATGTAAAATCTATGTTCTTAGTTAGCTTACCTGTGATCCCACTACATCTTTTATGCACCCATACTTTGCATTTAGGACATAAAATGGAGTTTCTATCTACGCCTTTCCTACACACCGAGCACGACCATTTCCCAGAAGGGACCGCCGCCTTGTTTTCTTTCCTACAAACTAGTACTTTGGTCTTAGCCAGGTTAATTTTAAGTCCTTTTGACTCTAGGCCGTGCTTCCATGTTTGGAATTTCTTCTCTAGCTCGGCCATTGATTCCGCTATGAGTGTCAGGTCGTCTGCGTATAGGAGTTCCCATGGGCAGCCTGTCTTGAACTCCTCTGTTATAGCCTGAAGGGCAATAATAAATAGTAGTGGGCTGAGAACAGAGCCCTGATGGACGCCAACTTTTACGCTAAACTCTTCACTATATTCGTTGTTAATTCTAACCTTGCTGACTGTTTCTTTATACATGGCTTGTATAGCCCTCACAAGCCATTCGTCAACGCCTAGTTTTCTAAGAGCCCACCAGATAATGGAGCGGGGGACTCTGTCGAAGGCTTTCTCCAAGTCGACAAAAGCTAAGTAGAGGGGCTTACCTTTAGCTAGGTACTTCTCCTGTAGTTGTCGTACTATGAAAAGAGCGTCTGTGGTACTTTTGCCTGACACAAACCCGAACTGCATTTCATCTAGGTCAATTCTCTCTCTGATTAGTTGCGCTATTACTTTTTCCGTGACCTTCATGACCTGGTCGATTAATTTAATGCCTCTATAGTTACTCCTATCGAGGGCGTCTCCTTTACCCTTATAACAGTTAACGATGATGCTGCTATGCCAGTCCTTCGGAACAACCCCATTCTGTACGACTTGGTTAACTATGCGGGTGACCATGGTGTGTCCCACCGTGCCAGATGCCTTCAGCATCTCAGCAACTATTTCCGAAGGCCCAGCCGCCTTACCCGTCTTCATATCCTTGATTGCCTTACTTATTATACTCCCCTCGACTAACACTGCTGGTCCCTCTATTGGGTCGATATGGGGGAGACTGTCTTTCTCCCATTTATTCTCCTCATTTAGTAGCCTTTCATAGTGACACTTCCAAGCTACCTTCTTATCAGCGTCGGTGATGGCAAGTGTGCCATCGTCGTTTAGTACACACTTCTCCCCGACAATATCACGGTTTTCCTTGACGCATTGCCTAGCAATCCTGAACACTTCACGTTTTTGGTCATCGCGTTGTAGAACATGCATGAACTTTCTTTCCTCAGCTTCCCTTCTTGCTAAGTACACTTGTCTCCTAGCTTCCCTCCTGGCCACTTGATAGTCCTCTCTACTTCCCCCATCCCGCCATACTTTCCAAGCCTGCTTTTTGGCCTTAATTGACCCCTCCACCTTACTGTTCCACCACCATGTTACTCTCCTCCTGCCTACAGGCCTGCTCCAGCCACAGACTTCGTCTGTCGCCAACAGCAGGCTTGCTTTCAGAAATTCCCACTCTCCCTCTATATTGTCCGACTCTAAATGTTCTTCCTTACTGTCGAAAGCATCAAGTAATATGCTTTGAAATTTATTCCTGGCTGTGGGGTCCTTTAGCTTCCATATTTTTCTCCTGAGGATAGTCCTCTTCTGCTGTCGAGTACGTCTCGTCCTGACTATGAGGTCGCTAATTATCAGTCTATGTTGGGAGGTGCATTCTTCATGGGGGAGGGATTTAATGTTTACAACAGACACTCTGTCACGTCTTCTGGTAAGGATATAATCTACCTGGCTTGTGTGTTCCCCGGATCTATAGGTGATCAGGTGATTGTCACGTTTTTTGAAGTTAGTGTTACAGATAGTTAGGTTATTTGCATCACAGAATTCCAGGATTCTGGAGCCTTCCTCATTTCTAGTACCAAACCCATAGCCTCCATGGATTTCGTCGTAGCCGTCACAATGTTGTCCAACGTGACCATTTAGGTCGCCTGCGATAATTATATAGTCACTGTCGGATATTTGGGAGGTAGTTAGCATCAGTGTCTCATAGAATCTGTCTTTTATAGTGCCGGGCAGTCCGGATTGGGGTGCGTACGCAGATATTACTGTCACCGTAGTTCTATTGAGGACAAGTCGTATTTTAATTATTCTGTCGTTCACTCTATTTACGTCTATTATCTTATCTGCCCACTTTTCTGCTACCATGATTCCTACTCCACCCAGCCCATCGTCGTTTCCCACCCAGAAAAGCTTATAACATCGTTTTTTACCCTCAATGAACCTAGCAGACCCGCCCCTCCACCTGGTCTCTTGAATACAACAAACATCGACCTCCTTACGTTCAAGCATTTCTACAACCTCGTTAGCGCGACCCTTTAGGGTGCCTACATTTATGGTACCAACTCTGAAGTTTTGGATTGCGTTTGGGGGTTGGGGGCGGTGGGCGATGGGGTTATGTTAGCCGTCCGCGGTCGAAACAATGAGGAGTGCTCGCATTCTCGTCCAAGAGGTGAATTTGTCTTTATCTTTGGCATTGTCGCTGAGCGTCCAGATTTTTCTCTCTCTCTCCTCCACTCTCCAGGATTCCGCAGTCCATCCATCCATCATATTGAAAGGCAACCAGGCAAGCGATAGTATAGGCCTCTGGCTTCTGATTGGTCCGCGTAATAATACTGGTGATGCGTGGGGGCTCTGTTTTATGATTGGTCCACGTAAAAGCAATGGTGGTGCGTGGGGGTGTTGGGTAGCTAGCTAGAAGGTAATGATTGAATGGGGTCCTTGCATTTAACAAGCGATTAACAAAAATACAAAATTTGTTCTGTTGAATACGACCAAAAACTTTCGTATTTAACAATTAATAGAAACAGAAAATGTAGTTTGTTTTAGCGATAGATTGGCTATTTGGACTTGATACGAAATATGGATTGTTTTGAAAATACGCTACAATTAGAATTAAAATACGCTAGAATTAGGATTTGCTAGAATTAGAATTAAAATACGCTAGAATTAGGATTTGTGGAGGGAGAGAAATGAAATCTGTACATTACGTTACATGAATATCGTGGGGTCGAGACAGCAAGCAATGAAATTTGGCGAAGTGAATTCCTATCATATATATATATAGAGAGAGAGGGGGGGGGGGGGGCGCATGATGGTTGTGTGTGTTAGGCGTTTGACCACCCCATGCCTTCGAAGAAGGAAGAAGGAAAGGATTTTGTTTTTTTGTTTTGAAGATACGCTAGAATTAGGGATTGAGGTTTGAAAATACGTTAGGAATTAAGGTTTGAAAATACGCTAGCTAGAAGGTAATGATTGAATGGGGTCCTTGCATTTAACAAGCGATTAACAAAAATACAAAATTTGTTCTGTTGAATACGACCAAAAACTTTCGTATTTAACAATTAATAGAAACAGAAAATGTAGTTTGTTTTAGCGATAGATTGGCTATTTGGACTTGATACGAAATATGGATTGTTTTGAAAATACGCTAGAATTAGAATTAAAATACGCTAGAATTAGGATTTGCTAGAATTAGAATTAAAATACGCTAGAATTAGGATTTGTGGAAGGAGAGAAATGAAATCTGTACATTACGTTACATGAATATCGTGGGGGTGTCATATTAAACCTACATAGAAAGGTGGATTAACTTAGATATATGTGTCATATTAAACCTAAATAGAAAGGTGGATTAACATAGATATATGTGTCATATTAAACCTACATAGAAAGGTGAAAACTTAGATATATGTGTCATATTAAACCTTCATGGAAAGGTGGATTAACATAGATATATGTGTCATATTAAACCTACATAGAAAGGTGGATTAACTTAGATATATGTGTCATATTAAACCTACATAGAAAGGTGGATTAACATAGATATACGTGTCATATTAAACCTACATAGAAAGGTGGATTAACATAGATATATGTGTCATATTAAACCTACATAGAAAGGTGGAGTAACATAGATATATGTGTCATATTAAAACTACATAGAAAGGTGGATTAACATAGATATGTGTCATATTAAACCTACATAGAAAGGTGAATTAACATAGATATATGTGTCATATTAAACCTACATAGAAAGGTGGATTAACTTAGATATATGTGTCATATTAAACCTACATAGAAAGGTGGATTAACATAGATATATGTGTCATATTAAACCTACATAGAAAGGTGGATTAACTTAGATATATGTGTCATATTAAACCTACATAGAAAGGTGGATTAACTTAGATATATGTGTCATATTAAACCAACATAGAAAGGTGGATTAACATAGAAATACGTGTCATATTAAACCTACATAGAAAGGTGAATTAACTTAGATATATGTGTCATATTAAACCTACATAGAAAGGTGGATTAACATAGATATATGTGTCATATTAAACCTACATAGAAAGGTGGATTAACATAGATATATGTGTCATATTAAACCTACATAGAAAGGTGAATTAACTTAGATATATGTGTCATATTAAACCTACATAGAAAGGTGGATTAACTTAGATATATGTGTCATATTAAACCTACATAGAAAGATGAATTAACTTAGATATATGTATCATATTAAACCTACATAGAAAGGTGAATTAACTTAGATATATGTGTCATATTAAACCTACATAGAAAGGTGGATTAACTTAGATATGTGTGTCATATTAAACCTAAATAGAAGGGTGGATTAACATAGATATATGTGTCATATTAAACCTACATAGAAAGGTGAATTAACTTAGATATATGTGTCATATTAAACCTAAATAGAAAGGTGGATTAACATAGATATATGTGTCATATTAAACCTACATAGAAAGGTGAATTAACTTAGATATGTGTCATATTAAACCTTCATGGAAAGGTGGATTAACATAGATATATGTGTCATATTAAACCTACATAGAAAGGTGGATTAACATAGATATATGTGTCATATTAAACCTACATAGAAAGGTGGAGTAACATAGATATATGTGTCATATTAAACCTACATAGAAAGGTGGATTAACATAGATATATGTGTCATATTAAACCTACATAGAAAGGTGGATTAACATAGATATATGTGTCATATTAAACCTACATAGAAAGGTGGATTAACTTAGATATATGTGTCATATCAAACCTACATAGAAAGGTGAATTAACTTAGATATATGTGTCATATTAAACCTACATAGAAAGGTGAATTAACTTAGATATATGTGTCATATTAAACCTACATAGAAAGGTGGATTAACATAGATATATGTGTCATATTAAACCTACATAGAAAGGTGAATTAACATAGATATATGTGTCATATTAAACCTACATAGAAAGGTGGATTAACATAGATATATGTGTCATATTAAACCTACATAGAAAGGTGGATTAACTTAGATATATGTGTCATATTAAACCTACATAGAAAGGTGGATTAACATAGATATACGTGTCATATTAAACCTACATAGAAAGGTGGATTAACATAGATATATATGTCATATTAAACCTACATAGAAAGGTGGAGTAACATAGATATATGTGTCATATTAAAACTACATAGAAAGGTGGATTAACATAGATATGTGTCATATTAAACCTACATAGAAAGGTGAATTAACATAGATATATGTGTCATATTTAACCTACATAGAAAGGTGGATTAACTTAGATATATGTGTCATATTAAACCTACATAGAAAGGTGGATTAACTTAGATATATGTGTCATATTAAACCTACATAGAAAGGTGGATTAACTTAGATATATGTGTCATATTAAACCTACATAGAAAGGTGGATTAACTTAGATATATGTGTCATATTAAACCAACATAGAAAGGTGGATTAACATAGAAATACGTGTCATATTAAACCTACATAGAAAGGTGAATTAACTTAGATATATGTGTCATATTAAACCTACATAGAAAGGTGGATTAACATAGATATATGTGTCATATTAAACCTACATAGAAAGGTGGATTAACATAGATATATGTGTCATATTAAACCTACATAGAAAGGTGAATTAACTTAGATATATGTGTCATATTAAACCTACATAGAAAGGTGGATTAACTTAGATATATGTGTCATATTAAACCTACATAGAAAGATGAATTAACTTAGATATATGTGTCATATTAAACCTACATAGAAAGGTGAATTAACTTAGATATATGTGTCATATTAAACCTACATAGAAAGATGAATTAACTTAGATATATGTGTCATATTAAACCTAAATAGAAAGGTGGATTAACATAGATATATGTGTCATATTAAACCTACATAGAAAGGTGAATTAACTTAGATATGTGTCATATTAAACCTTCATGGAAAGGTGGATTAACATAGATATATGTGTCATATTAAACCTACATAGAAAGGTGGATTAACATAGATATATGTGTCATATTAAACCTACATAGAAAGGTGGAGTAACATAGATATATGTGTCATATTAAACCTACATAGAAAGGTGGATTAACATAGATATATGTGTCATATTAAACCTACATAGAAAGGTGGATTAACATAGATATATGTGTCATATTAAACCTACATAGAAAGGTGGATTAACATAGATATATGTGTCATATTAAACCTACATAGAAAGGTGGATTAACTTAGATATATGTGTCATATCAAACCTACATAGAAAGGTGAATTAACTTAGATATATGTGTCATATTAAACCTACATAGAAAGGTGAATTAACTTAGATATATGTGTCATATTAAACCTACATAGAAAGGTGAATTAACAGATATATGTGTCATATTAAACCTACATAGAAAGGTGGATTAACATAGATATATGTCATATTAAACCTACATAGAAAGGTGGATTAACTTAGATATATGTGTCATATTAAACCTACATAGAAAGGTGGATTAACATAGATATATGTGTCATATTAAACCTACATAGAAAGGTGGATTAACATAGATATATGTGTCATATTAAACCTACATAGAAAGGTGGATTAACTTAGATATATGTGTCATATCAAACCTACATAGAAAGGTGAATTAACTTAGATATATGTGTCATATTAAACCTACATAGAAAGGTGAATTAACATAGATATATGTGTCATATTAAACCTACATAGAAAGGTGGATTAACATAGATATATGTGTCATATTAAACCTACATAGAAAGGTGGATTAACTTAGATATATGTGTCATATTAAACCTACATAGAAAGGTGGATTAACATAGATATGTGTCATATTAAACCTACATAGAAAGGTGGATTAACTTAGATATATGTGTCATATTAAACCTACATAGAAAGGTGGATTAACATAGATATATGTGTCATATTAAACCTACATAGAAAGGTGGATTAACTTAGATATATGTGTCATATTAAACCTACATAGAAAGGTAAATTAACTTAGATATATGTGTCATATTAAACCTACATAGAAAGGTGGATTAACTTAGATATATATGTCATATTAAACCTACATAGAAAGGTGGATTAACTTAGATATATGTGTCATATTAAACCTACATAGAAAGGTGAATTAACTTAGATATATGTGTCATATTAAACCTACATAGAAAGGTGGATTAACTTAGATATATGTGTCATATTAAACCTACATAGAAAGGTGGATTAACTTAGATATATGTGTCATATTAAACCTACATAGAAAGGTGGATTAACTTAGATATGTGTCGTATTAAACCTACATAGAAAGGTGGATTAACATAGATATATGTGTCATATTAAACCTACATAGAAAGGTGGATTAACTTAGATATGTGTCGTATTAAACCTACATAGAAAGGTGGATTAACATAGATATATGTGTCATATTAAACCTACATAGAAAGGTGGATTAACATAGATATATGTGTCACAAAGAAATAGATAAACAAAAAATAAAATCAATTGAAACTGAACAAAAAAAGAATTTTTAAAATACGCAATTGAGAATAGACCCACTACACTCTGTAAGTGAAATACACATTGGGCTTCTGCATAGTTTTCATCTACCAAATTCCACTCACAAGTCATTTCGTAGAAAAAGCTTGCCAAATTTAGACCCATAGTCACATTGGAAAATGGATGGTGATGATGATGATATGAAGCTTTTGCCCCATACTCAAATGAACGTGAGGCATGGGGGAGGGGGGTAGTTGAGGGAGAGAGAGAGAGAAGTGGGCAGGAGTAGGTAACCCCTCCCACTGCAAAAAAGCACCCAGCCCACACTGTAAATGAGGTTGGTGTTAGGAAGGGTATCAAGCTGTAGAAATCAAGCCAGAATCAGTTCCTGTATGAGCAAGACAAGGTCAGCCAACCGGGCACTGCCCACAACAGGACAACCCGTCTAACCCATGCTAGCGTGGAAGAATGGACGTAAAATGGTCATGATGATGATGATGATGATGATGATGAAATACCTGTTTACAGTTCTTTGAACTAATCAATTTAGCAACTACACAGTAATTATTGCGGTAGACATCATGGAGAACTCGGAATAAGGATTCTTCTGCTCCGTTCCATTCATCACTGGTAGGTTTCTTACGGACTGGGAACATTATTTCTGAATCTAGTAATAGGAATAAAGAAAGAAGTAATAATTAAATGGAAACAACAAAGCAAATTAAGGAATTGTAAGATGTTAAGGAGTAACTACAGATGCACACATAATGACATTTGTATTTTATACTGCAAACTGTAAATAACAGTAATGATGCTTACAGATTTCCAATAAAGCCATCACTGACACACACAATTATTTCTGTAGTTATCATGATGATAGTGAGGCTACTTTACAACTGATAACATGTATTATTGTCATTTTTATGTCTATGTTGGTATGGCTTGGAGGAGACATTTTGGAGCAGTTTATTTTTTTGTTTTTGTATGGCCAGATTACCATCTTAATGCCAACTCATACTTTTTAAGTATACTAGGGAGGTGGCATGTGACCTAGTGGTAAGAGTGTTGGACTTACTATTGTATTGTCGTGGGTTCAATTCCTGGACTGGGTTGTGTTCTTGAGCAAAACACTTCATTTCATGTTGCTCCAGTATACTCAATCTGAAAATGAGTACCAACAATAGCTAAGGGTCCTGTCTAGTGGGATGTCTTGTACACTCAGTCATGGAAACCAGATAAAGCACCAACCTGATGAGCCTCCAGGCTTCAGACAGTCTTTAAATATACCAGAGAAGGCAACGAATTCTTAGAACATCGGATAGAATGCTTTAGAGAATGCATTCTGACTCTCTAAGTTCAAATCCTGCCACGGTCAACTTCATCTTTCATCCATTCGAGATCGATATAAAAAGGTACCAGTCTAGTACTGTGGTTAATTGTTCCCCTATATTTCTTTCTAACTTCCTCTCTCTTACTCTCTAACCAGTCTCTTGAAGAAATCAGGGAAGACTTGAAGAGGAGATGGGCTCTACCAGGTATAAAGTGCCCTAGAAATGCTGTATGTCACTACGGTGCCCCTAAGACTCCATCAAGAGTTGCAGGTTTAGCAAGATATACAAGGGGTCTCAAATAAAATGGAAAGTGATAGAAAGCTTGCCAAACGAAGTGTTGGAAAGTCTTTTCAGCTGTGTCAAAGACATGTATATCTCCCAAGCTTTCTACAGCTCTATGCCCTTCCTATTAACAATCGCTTTACAGAGTGCACTGAGCACAAACACGAAAACAAAGTATAAACCCAAACTAAAAGACATCAACAATTCTTAGAGAGTATACTCTCCTGCGATATAATAGAACAGCTACATTATAGAGATTATATACAAAATAGTTTTCAACCATCTTCTCTATTTTAAGAAACTTCTGTACCAGCATCATTACTCTTCTCACTGTCTTCACCATTTGTATTAGCAGGAAGGCCATTTTTCCGTTTCCTGCCTACTGTACGTGTAGGGGAGGTCTTTGCACGTTCTGTCCTCTCAAGGCCAACTTTACCATCACATTTGTTGCCATCATGCTGGTCACCATTGGTTTGTTCTTTGTAGCCAGCCTGATTTATAAAAAAATATATTTAACAAATAGTTTGGAAATATATTAAAGCTTGAAAAGGATACTTAAAACAAAACATGGGTTGTATAAAATTGAAAAGAGAAAATAGGAGTAGTAGATAACCAGGTGCGGGTTCAGGCGTTGCATTTTGTCACTGGTATTATGAAATATCTTTAGTTTCAAACAGCCCAGTAACTATCACATCTTTTATTAAAACAGTGTATTTAAGATAACATTATCTATCTAAAGTGGCCTTTTTTA
This sequence comes from Eledone cirrhosa, assembly GCA_964016885.1. Classification (NCBI taxonomy): domain Eukaryota; kingdom Metazoa; phylum Mollusca; class Cephalopoda; order Octopoda; family Eledonidae; genus Eledone; species Eledone cirrhosa. The sequence continues at coordinate 421,851,169 of OZ024740.1, forward strand.
AAGATGGTAGAATGTGATTTGAGGGAGATTTGGCCGTTATTTCTAACAGATAATATGACCATGTAAAGACTCACTCATTAGTTTCATCTACTACCGTTACTTTACAGGGAATAAGTACAACTGACAGCTGTAGGTAACAGCTGTACTAGAATACACTGTGATTCATACATAAATACAGTGTTGAAGCTAATGTACTTCAGATGTTAATGTAACAGAATGTTACAAGGAACCCATGCTGACTACAACCAGCTGCTTTACAGAGTTCTGTTAAATATAGAGAAATCATAGAAACTTGTATATCTGAAAAGTGGAAAAGATTTACTTTCAAAATATTTTGAGTGAAAGAAACGGTGATATATCACTATTTCTTTATCTCCTCCTCTCAAGTCCTGTTTTAACTTATGTTACGAGGAACACTAAAAGCTAAAAGAATTTAACCATTTCCTTATTAAAAGATTCACATATTTCTGTGTGTTATGACAACAACCGTCCTGAAATAACCTCTTCACATTTAAATGAGAATTTCAATACAAATCGCATGACTACGTCTGTCTAACACTTGTTTGACACATTCTCTGACATTTTTCACATGAAATTTATGCTCTCCAAATTTCTAGATATTTTTTCCACATTGCAATTTAGATATTTTCTGCAACTTTCCTTCCTTCTCATCCTGTAACTCTTGAGAGAGACGTAAGGGTGTCATATTAACATATAGCATTTCTAGGACATTTTAAAATCTGGCAGAGCCCATCTCTCCAGGTTTGAGTATAGAATATTTCTTCCAGAGAAGGATATAGAGAATAAGAGAATGGAAATGAGAAAGAGATATAGAGGAAGAATCTACCCTAGTACTTGACTGGTATTTTTTTTATCGATCTTGAATGGATGAAAATCCAAGTTGACCCCAACAGGATTTGAACTCTGTAACTTTACATTTGTTAAAACTGGATACCAGTTTGACATTCACAAATAATGACACTGAATTTGAAGGATCTTTCAAAGAAGTAAATGAAACATACAAACAAAATGATGGTAAATCTAAAATTGGATATCTCACTTTAAAATAGCAAAAGAAATGACTCCAGCAATAACAACTATGATAATGAAAGGAATTGTTTCCAAGAAGAATGGAGTGAAAATATTTTTTTTTAAATTATCTTTCAAATTTGTCCATGTTGTAATGTGGTTAGCATTAGGAATGGCATCCAGTCACACTAAACCAGAACCAGTTCTGTATGGGAAAGACAGGATCACTTGACTTGTCTCACAACATGACAACTCATTTAAGTATAAAAAAAAAACTAAACAGTGATGATGGTGATGATGATGATGATGGTTGCGATGGGGATGACAATTTTGGTTGTGATGGTGATGACAATGATGATGGTTGCGATGGTGATGACAATGATGGTCGTGATGGTGATGACAATGATGGTTGTGATGGTGATGACAATGATGGTTGTGATGGTGATGACAATGATGGTTGTGATGGTGATGACAATGATGGTTGTGATGGTGATGACAATGATGGTTGTGATGGTGATGACAATGATGGTTGTGATGGTGATGACAATGATGGTTGTGATGGTGATGACAATGATGGTTGTGATGGTAATGGCAATGATGGTTGTGATGGTAATGACAATGATGGTTGTGATGGTGATGACAATGATGGTTGTTATGGTGATGACAATGATGGTTGTGATGGTGATGACAATGATGGTTGTGATGGTGATGACAATGATGGTTGTGATGGTGATGACAATGATGGTTGTGATGGTGATGACAATGATGGTTGTGATGGTGATGACAATGATGGTTGTGATGGTGATGACAATGATGGTTGTGATGGTGATGACAATGATGGTTGTGATGGTAATGACAATGATGGTTGTGATAGTGATGACAATGATGGTTGTGATTATGATGACAATGATGGTTGTGATGGTGATGACAATGATGGTTGTGATGGTGATGACAATGATGGTTGTGATGGTGATGACAATGATGGTTGTGATGGTGATGACAATGATGGTTGTGATGGTAATGGCAATGATGGTTGTGATGGTAATGACAATGATGGTTGTGATGGTGATGACAATGATGGTTGTGATGGTGATGACAATGATGGTTGTGATGGTGATGACAATGATGGTTGTGATGGTGATGACAATGATGGTTGTGATGGTGATGACAATGATGGTTGTGATGGTGATGACAATGATGGTTGTGATGGTGATGACAATGATGGTTGTGATGGTAATGACAATGATGGTTGTGATAGTGATGACAATGATGGTTGTGATTATGATGACAATGATGGTTGTGATGGTGATGACAATGATGGTTGTGATGGTGATGACAATGATGGTTGTTATGGTGATGACAATGATGGTTGTGATGGTAATGACAATGATGGTTGTGATGGTAATGACAATGATGGTTGTGATGGTGATGACAATGATGGTTGTGATGGTAATGACAATGATGGCTATGATGGTAATGACAATGATGGTTGTGATGATGATGACAATGATGGTTGTGATGGTGATGACAATGATGGTTGTGATGGTAATGACAATGATGGCTATGATGGTAATGACAATGATGGTTGTGATAGTGATGACAATGATGGTTGTGATGGTGATGACAATGATGGTTGTGATGGTAATGACAATGATGGCTATGATGGTAATGACAATGATGGTTGTGATGATGATGACAATGATGGTTGTGATAGTGATGACAATGATGGTTGTGATGGTAATGACAATGATGGCTATGATGGTAATGACAATGATGGTTGTGATGATGATGACAATGATGGTTGTGATGGTGATGACAATGATGGTTGTGATGGTAATGACAATGATGGCTATGATGGTAATGACAATGATGGTTGTGATGATGATGACAATGATGGTTGTGATGGTGATGACAATGATGGTTGTGATGGTAATGACAATGATGGCTATGATGGTAATGACAATGATGGTTGTGATAGTGATGACAATGATGGTTGTGATGGTAATGACAATGATGGCTATGATGGTAATGACAATGATGGTTGTGATAGTGATGACAATGATGGTTGTGATGGTGATGACAATGATGGTTGTGATGGTGATGACAATGATGGTTGTGATGGTGATGACAATGATGGTTGTGATGGTGATGACAATGATGGTTGTGATGGTGATGACAATGATGGTTGTGATGGTGATGACAATGATGGTTGTGATGGTGATGACAATGATGGCTATGATGGTGATGACAATGATGGTTGTTATGGTGATGACAATGATGGTTTTGATGGTAATGACAATGATGGTTGTGATGGTGATGACAATGATGGTTGTGATGGTGATGACAATGATGGTTGTGATGGTGATGACAATGATGGTTGTGATGGTGATGACAATGATGGTTGTGAAGGTAATGACAATGATGGTTGTGATGGTGATGACAATGATGGTTGTGATGGTGATGACAATGATGGTTGTGATGGTGATGACAATGATGGTTGTGATGGTAATGACAATGATGGTTGTGATGGTAATGACAATGATGGTTGTGATGGTGATGACAATGATGGTTGTGATGGTGATGACAATGATGGTTGTGATGGTGATGACAATGATGGTTGTGATGGTGATGACAATGATGGTTGTGATGGTGATGACAATGATGGTTGTGATGGTGATGACAATGATGGTTGTGATGGTGATGACAATGATGGTTGTGATGGTAATGACAATGATGGCTATGATGGTGATGACAATGATGGTTGTTATGGTGATGACAATGATGGTTATGATGGTGATGACAATGATGGTTGTTATGGTGATGACAATGATGGTTGTGATGGTGATGACAATGATGGTTGTGATGGTAATGACAATGATGGTTGTGATGATGACAATGATGGTTGTGATGGTGATGACAATGATGGTTGTGATGGTAATGACAATGATGGTTGTGATGGTGATGACAATGATGGTTGTGATGGTGATGACAATGATGGTTGTGATGGTGATGACAATGATGGTTGTGATGGTGATGACAATGATGGTTGTGATGGTGATGACAATGATGGTTGTTATGGTGATGACAATGATGGTTGTTATGGTGATGACAATGATGGTTGTGATGGTGATGATGATGGTGAAGACAATGACGATGATGACAGCAATATGGTTTTTCTCTGTTCTTGTCTGTGCCATGCGTTGAATAATTAGGCCCCATTCTCACACTCACTGCTCCAAGAAATACCATGTTTTTCTATAGTGTAGAACATGCAGTGTTTTATTGTATGGGGTGTGTTGTAACAGTGGAAGTTTAAAACAAGAACCTAAATATAAGAAAATCAGACTAAAATACAGATTGCAGCACTTACCAAATGCATGAAACAAGTTTCTCCACACGGTTCTGCTTCTTGCTTTTTCTCTGGCATTTTACGGGTAAGCATGCTTGGTGTGGGATGGTAAGCTGCAATACAAAAGAGCTGAGTTCACAAAACAAACTAAAATCTAAACATATTTAATACAACTATTTGTAAATAAATTATATATATATGACAGTAAGATATATATGACTTCTACTTACGATGTAGGAAACAATCATACTTGAAACATCTTCGACAAAATAGAGTATGGAAGGAATGCATGGTTTGTTCCCTAGGTACAGAGCGAGCATTTGGACCATCAATGTTTGGGGTACATTCTGGGGGTATATTGTTGGGGTCTTGGGTCTCCATGAGATCAATATACCTAAAAAACAAATAAATCACATGATTACATTTAAGGGAAATTTCAACAGAGCACAACACAAACAAAAAAGAAAAAAATCCCATAAAAACTGAGTGTAAAAGAAAATATGTGACTAGAAATTTGTGTTGAATGTAAATGATGAAATTTGAAATGACATAAGACGAGGTACACATGTATTTTGATTTGGATTTTTTCCCCCTGTTGCTGGACTGCATAAAGATATAGAACAAATAGTTTCTTGGGATAGCAGGAATGAGAAATGGTTAATTTACATTACAGGCCTACTTTGACTAGGTCATATCTATTTATCTACAGCTCAACTAACAATCATGTCATATGTCACATCCTATGTAGTTTGTCTGCAGCCAAAATATATTTAACTCAAGATGTAAGTATGGCTGAGTGGTTAACATAGTGAGATGACACCAGCCTACTATATTCCTCTTGAGAATTACAACATGAAGATCAGGTCTTTCCCAACCCACCTCACCACACTTACTACCTTAACCTATCTCTACTACTTCTCTCTTTCATATTCACTGTCAGCAGTCAACTCAACTCTACATCTTTTTTATAAGGTTCAGTTTCTTTAGATCATTTTTCAAGACTTCATTCCAAGTCTTATTTGGTCTTTTTTCCACAAGTTTACTTCAAGTGCTTAGCATCTTTTAAATACAACTCTTGTTCTTACACATTACTTGTTCTTACCAGCACAATCATCTCTTTTACACACTACATCTGATTCTTCTTACTTTCAGCTTTTTTCTGTCTTTCATGCACACTATACATTACACAGCCAGTGGAGTATGTATGCATCATTGCCATGTAGCATAGCAGTTCAAACACAAACATTCATCTGCCCTTCACTCTAAGAGAAAATCCCTTTGTTACCATCAAAGGTAATAGCTCCCTGAACTTCTATGCCAATCTCACTACAATACTTTCATTATATCCACCACTCCTGCTAATGAGTTTACCTAGTTAGCAAAAGCTATTAATTACTTCTAGTGAGCCATCTGAGAATTTAAGGGAGCTTATTTCATGTGTGACCTTACTGTTGACTGCACCTGTGGGCCTTTCACATATGAAGTCTATCTTCTTTGTCAGCCTACTCAGGATTCTACTACACCTCTTGTGCATCTATTGTACACACGGGGCACAATGTAAGGAGATTTTACCTATATCCTTTCTACACATTGAGCACTATCATTTCCTGATGGTTACAAGATTCTGTCTTCCTTAATACTAAAATCTCAATCTTTGCTAGGTTTACTTTGATACCAGGTTCTGAGTCTGGAATTTCTTCTCTAATTCTTCTACAGCTTTTGACTATACATCTGTACATGTCCTGTAAATCTCTCACAAGCCACTACTGTACCTCAAACTTCTTAAATACCCAACACATTACAGAGAGTGGGATTCAGTTCTAATTCTTCTAGTTTCTCACTCCCCACCTATACATGTCCAGTAAATATCTCCCAAGCCACTCCTCTATCCCTAGCTTCCAAAGCACCCACCACAATACAGAGTGTGGGATTAAGTCAAAGAATTTTCAATTCAACCTATGCTAGGTATAGGGGACTTATTCTTAGCTAGATATTTCTCCTGCAATTGCCTCATCAAGAAGATGGCATTGATAGTGTTTCTTCCAAACTGCATCTCATCAAGATTAATTCTGTCCATAAGCAATTTTGTTATCACTTTTTTTATTATCTTCATAACCTGATCCAATAATCTTGTGCTTCTGTAATTGCCTCATCATCATCATCATCATCATCACTGTTTAATGTCCATTTTTCCACGTCAGCATGGGTTGGATGAGTTGATAAGGTGACCATTTTTTGCTAATACTGAACTGTTTCTGGTTCGGTTTCTATTACTGGATGCCCTTCCTAACGCCAACCACTTTACAGTGTGGACTGGGTGTTTTTTTGTTGTGAAACCTACATGACCATTTACAGTATGGACTGGATGCTTTTTGTCGTGTCACTAACACAATCACTTTAGAGTGTGGACTAGGCTTGTCATTTCAAAGAATACATCTTTAAAAATACCATTAACCCTTTAGCGTTCAAAGCGACAAAAACCGACAAAATTATGTCCCCTTTCATTTATTCAAACCGACAAAAACCGACATTTCAGACCACTCGTAGATCTCCTTCTAAAAATAAACATTGACATCATCAAAATCTCGTCAATTCGAGATTACAGCGAGATAAAGCCCTTACGCGCGAAAATTAACTCTTAGTATAGTTAAAGACCTTGTGATAACACGTGTTTTTAACTTTGAAATTGTAACATGGCTTCCGAAAGCAGCGACAACGATTTTGAAGGTTTTACATCCTACGACATTCAAGATAAAAAAGAAACAGAAGATAATATCAGTGATTTATCTTCAAATGAATCAGATATATTTATTTCTGATATATCTGATGATGATGATAGTCACTTTGAAAGTGAAAGCGAAGAGATATCTGACACCATTGAAAAAACACCAACGTGGTTGAAAGAAACAACACCGATACATGTTTCGGATTTTAATGAAAATTCTGGACCACAACACACATTACCACCCGATGCTAAAGCTCTGGATTATTTTTTTTTATTTCTACCACAAACTTTCTTCGAAGTTGTGGCAGAAGAGACAAATCGCTATGCACAACAACAGATTTCTAATCGAGGAAAACCCGATCTGTTATGGCGTCCGACAGATTCTGCCGAAATGAAAGCGTTTTTTACCATAAACATTATGTTTGGTATTAAACAATTTCCACGACTGTGGAATTATTGGAGTACTGATATAAGGTTTGGTGACCCTTATATATCTAGTATTATGGCCAAAACGAGATTTATAAAATTAAACCAGTATTTGCATCTGGTTGATACTACAAATGCCCCTGGTAGAAATGAATCGAATTACGACCCACTGTACAAAGTACGACCATTAATTGAAATGTTGACAGAAAAATTTAAAAGTATGTATTTACCTGGAAAAAATCTTAGTGTTGATGAAGCTATGATTGGGTATAAGGGTAGGGTTCATTTCAGACAGTATATGCCAGCTAAACCCACCAAATGGGGCATCAAAGTGTGGGAACTGTGTGAATCGGACACGGGATACTGTGTAAACTTTGATGTTTACACAGGAAAAAAACTTAACGGAGAGAGAAAGCACGGGTTGGGTTACGATGTTGTGTGGTCGCTGACTCAACCCTTCCACTCTCAACACAGACATATTTATTATGACCGTTTTTTTTCTTCGGTGCTTTTAGCAGAGGATCTTGCCCTTGTAAATACGTACACCTGCGGCACAATAATGAGCAATCGGAAAGGGCTACCCCAAGAAATAAAAGTTGCGAAACTAAAAAACAGAGGAGACATTCTCCAAATGCAAAAAGAGAACATGTTAGCCACAGTGTTCAAAGACAAACGGCAAATTTTGTTCCTGAGTTCTAACCAACAACCAGGTGTTGGGGCTGAGGGTAGACCTTTAGTTAACCTCTCCTACAATAAATATATGGGTGGGGTTGACAAATCCGACCAATATTGCGCGTATTACCCAGTTGGACGCCCTGGAAAGAAATGGTGGAGATACATCTTGTGGTTTTTAGTGAATTTAACCATTGTGAATTCTTATATTGTATTTACTAAAAGCCACAAGGATCCGCCACCACCAAAGGACTACTGCCACATGAAATTTCGCGTGGACATTGCATCCCAGCTACGTGGGGGATATACTTCTCGCAAACACAAAGCTGGGAAAAAATCAAAATTAGCAGTGGTCCACAAAGAAAATATTGATTTTCATAAAGTGGAGAGAATTGATGGTAGGAGGAAGGTTTGCCGATTGTGCTCTTTGCAAAAGAGAAAAACTGTTAAAGGTTACGCAATCCAAACCCTATTTATGTGTTCCTTTTGCAAAGTGCCCTTATGTAAAGGGTGCTTTGGGCAGTATCACGATAGAAATATTGTCTGACAATATTGAAAACAATATTTTAAAAATATATTAGCACACATATACAAAAACACCTGCATTCACCTGTGACACACCTGCATCACACCTGTTAATGAACTTATATATTGGGAACATTCTGTTACGTAATTTTACACCGTACATTGTGTAAGAGTACATTGCCAATATTATTTTGACTGGTGAAAAGGTTTTATACATTTTTTTCAATGAAAATATTTGCCTGGAATGTAGAGAAAGACTAAAACCTTGTACTGATTACACCTGCATTTTTAATTAATTCACCTGTTCGGAAAACTGCTAGAATTGATGGAAATCAGCATCTAGATCATTATTGGATTTTTTTGCAACAAATCTAACAGGTAAGGCAGATAAAGTTTAAATTTTTGTGTTTATCCATAAAGTTATTACTTTTACACCTGTTAATTAATTTTACCTGCCCATAAAAGTCAAATTTAACAAAAGAAAATCAGGTAAAAATATATAATTGTAAATTATAGTTCTTTAAACGTCTACTGACAAAATTTCAAGTCTGCACATAGAAAATTAAAGTAATTAGAAACAAATAAAATTGATAACCCTCTTGAGTATAATTAAGTGAAAATAATGCGAATAGATGAACATGACATTTGACAATTCAATGTGAATGCTAAAGGGTTAATGTATACAGAGAAACTTTGAATAAACAATAACAATAAAAATAAAAGAAAACAAACTTACTTTTCTTTAAGTTCTTCTTGTGTGCCTTTGTCAGGAAACATTGCAGAAATTGATTGAAATATGATGTCAGCTGGGGGAGTTTTTCTGGATTTATCCACTTGATCTTCTAAAGAGGAGAATTTGAAAAGAAACATTGATAAGCAAAACCCATATATTATCAGCATCATTATAAAAAATTAACACTTTCATCACCATATTTCTAATAAAATATACACTGTATTTGAATTACTGAAGAATTTGCAGAGATTTCTAACATAATGAAGTTTATTCATAAAATTATATTGGAAAATTTTAATTTAAATTAGAACTACTTAACCCTTTAGTTACCAACTCAGCCAAAACCAGCTCTGGTTCTCTGAAATAAAACCACCCATTTTAAAGGTTTCCAACATAATTTTATATAAAAACCTTACATTAAGTTACTATCTTGGTAATGAAATAATTAATAATTCAAGTAAATCCCTTAAAAGTTTTCATTAATTTAAATAGAGTATATTTCCTTAGAAATACAATCATGAAATGGTTAAAAGAGATGGTTTTGTTTCATAAATCAAAACAGTTTTCGATACTTTGGTATCCAAAGAGTTAAATTCTTTTATCTCTTATGTCAAAACCCATGTTAGCGTGGAAGATAGACATTAAACGATGATGAATGAATGAATATACAGTAAAAATAATTTGCCTGGGAGTTTGAAGTATTCAGAGAGACAGAGATAAACAGTTGATAGGGCAATAACATATAAACAATAACTTTTTCAACAAAAAATTTACATGACACTAAATTAGTACCTCTTCCTTAGAGTTATATGAATTGAGGGATTTAAAATTAAACATATTGTCCAGAGAGTCAGCACAATATTTGCAGTAAGAAATGAAAGTTCTATATTCAGTTATCTCTAGTAGTTTATATAACTGCAAGCTATCATATGTATGCAAGAACTATACAAAAATGTTTCTTTCTTCAAACTGTTTGAACTACACATCTTAAGAAAACTAATTGTTTTTAAAAACCAACACAATGAAAATAATCGTTTTTCTGCATCAATTAAAACTGATGAGAATTGCCAGTTGCTAATGATAAACTCTGGTATCAATTCAGATACTTTATACAGTTATCTCCCTTAGAAGCAACAAGCTATAAATTATCATTGACAGTAGAACCTCTTGAAAATGATGTTTTCTTCAAAGTTGATTTCATCTCACCTTATATATGTAAAGAGGAAGTTTGTTAATTTATTTATTATTGGAAAGTAAAGAGTTCAAGTTACAAATTTTAAAATAACTTCATAAAAACATGTATATATATATATATATATATAAAAACGAGAAAACTCATCACTAGAATAGCTGTCAAAGACAGCGATAGGCAAAAATGCCTCAGAGGACAGTGACCAGCAGCCAGTGGTCAACAGAGAGACAATCCACACGGTGGGTGACAGGTAGATGAAATATAATGCCTCAGAAGACAGTGACCAGTGGCCAGTGGTCAACAGAGAGACAATCCACACGGTGGGTGACAGGTAGATGAAATATAATGCCTCAGAAGACAGTGACCAGTGGCCAGTGGTCAACAGAGAGACAATCACACGGTGGGTGACAGGTAGATGAAATATAGAAAAGATTGAAAGAGGAGGGGGACAAGGAGAAGTACACTGGTGCACAGAAGTGACTAAAAGAAGGAAATAAAGAAAGGTGATGTACAAGACAAGTTTACACACACATCTTCACCCTCATCAGCTCTCAAACCACCAAAATGGTTTCACACAATTTAATCAAATCATATAAACTTGTTATAAGCACCTGAAGAAAGGTCACTAATTCGATGACTCTTTTATTCTGGAGGTATAGTCAAATTTGGGCCTTGAAACCTTGGGCCGAACACAGATCTTTGGTGTAATAATAGCACTGTAGTTCGGATAACCAAAGATATGGGTTCGACGCCCATGTACGTCAATACTCCTCTTATTCCATTTCTTAAAGGTTCAAGCTAAAATTCTTTTAGTCAAAAACTACGGCAAAAGCTTCTATTTCTATTTTCAAACTCACTGTTTCAAAACAGACTTACTTTTATATATTTCATCATCGTTTAACGTCTATCTTCCATGCTGTGCAATACTAGATATATGAGTGTGAGGTTGTGTGTTTATATACCACACACACACACACACATTTATATATTTACTGGTTTTAGACATTACCAAGTGATTTTAATTGATTAGTGACGTGGTGCCAGGAAATGCCAGTGGAGGTAGACCAAGAAAAAAATTTGGGCAGAATTGGTGGAGTTGAGCTCAGAGAGGAGATGACAAAGGAATGTACTGAGTGGAGAGATGCTGAGCTGAGAAGAACCTGTCCAACCCAGGAGGATATGAACCATAGACACACACACTAAGATAGACACAGACAGAGAAATAGACACACAGACGCAGAGACAGAGATAGACACACAGACACAGACAGACAAAAAGACACACAGACACAGACAGACAAAAAGACACACAGACACAGACAGACAAAAAGACACACATACACACACTGTGCAATCTCCATGGTTGCAAAATATTCTCAATAAGATCAGTTAAACTTTCTACTCTCATTTTTACAATATGTAAATATTTTATTATTTTCTCAAGACATCTGGTATTTGCTGTAGAAATGGCAAGAGCTCAGCTGTCAGGTCTGACTCTCTTTTATATTATATATAAAAAGATACTATTTTTATTTATGAGAGAGACATGATAGAGAGAGAGCAAAAAAATAAATAGAAAGAGAGAAGTGATAAAAAACTATGGAACAGAAAGAATATTTGGTATGAAGAATCTACAAAAGAAAATCATCTTCTTCAAAAGTTGTTCACCTTTTAAGTCGACTTTCATCCCATCATTTGTCTGTGAAGATGAAGACACTTCTCTCTGTTCAGGATCAGTATCATTATAATTGGCCCACAAAGCATCAACAAGCTCCATAAACAGATCATCGTTGATAAATTTTGTATCCCTGTCACCATGGACTTTCCCATCATAGTTTTTCAGAAGTTCTTCAATGAAAGCACAATCTTGATCTAGAATATCATCTCCCATATATGGAATATTGTGAAGTATTGTTTCATCTTCCACCTTTAAAAGACAGAGAGACCAATCAGCCATGTTTTGAAGTCATCAACGACATGTTAGCAGATTAACATTAGAATATATGTGGAAAAGGTTTAAGAGGGATCATATACAAAATAATATATGGGGAAAAGTTTAAGAGGGATCATATACAAAAGAATATATGGGGGGGGGGGAGTTGTGAAGGTACTTATACAAAAAAATATATGGGGGAAAGGTTTGTGAGGAAACTTATACAAAAGAATATATGGAAGGAAGGTTTGTGAGGGTGCTTATACAAAAGAATATACGAGGGAAAGGTTTGAGATGATATATATACACATATATACATACATTAAATCATAAAAATATGAAATAAAAGGTAAGAGTCAAACATAAGATTGGAAGAAATAATGAAAGGATACCCACACCCCTTCTCCATCCAAAAAAACTTCACATCAACCATAAGACTCAAAAACACTTAAAAAAATGTTAACCCTTTTGTTACCAACCCGGCCAAAGCTGGTTCTGGTTCTAAAGTCATCCATTTTAAAGGTTTCCAGTATCAATTAAAATCTTCCAACATTATTTTATATAAGAACCTTGTGTTAAGTTACTATCTTAGTAATGAAATAATTAATCATTTTAGAAAATCCCTCAAAATTCTTCATTAATTAATTAAAATAGAGTGTTTTTCATTAGAAATGGGGGCATGAAAGGGTCAAATTAATAGTAGATATTTGAAATCTTGAAAAGGTATAAAAAAATAAAATAAAACAAACAAAAAATGAAAAGTGAAAAATCAAAATACCATAAAGTTCTGCTGGAGTGGGGCCCAACTATACATTGTTGGAATTGGTTTTAAAGCATTCATGACTCTCAATGGTGCCATCTGATGAGGGAAACTCATGCCACTTTCAACTTCACACTGAAAAGGTGACAAAAAATAAATTATCAGGGAAATATTATAGATACTTGAATATAAGCTAAGGAATATGTGACCAAAAAATTGATGGTAGAAAGAGGTATTGGCTTATATTGGAGTATATAGAGTAAGTATTTTAGTTTGAACAGTCTCCTGGCACCATCACTATCACTTTACAGGGTGGACTAGGCACCAGTACAGCCACTTAACTGGGTAGACTGGGTACTTTTTTACTGTGGTACGAACCAGCACAACCCCCTTATAGGGTGAACTGGATGCTTTTTCATTGTGACATTAGAATGAACACCTCACAGAGAAGACAACAGTTTTTTGTTATCTATGGTGGTGCATATTTTTTCACTGCAGGTTGACACGTACGGGCATGTGTGTGTATGAATGTGTGCATGTAACTTCATCATCATTTGGCTTACATTACGACAAAGATTAGTATATATAAAACAAAAGGCAGAAAGATTGTAATCAATGAAAACTTACTTTTCTTGTGACTGGTATTTGACTGAAAGTCTCTGGAGCGTGGAGGGGTTGGCTAGGCTGTTCCTTCCACCAGCAATTATGTTTTTCCAGTTCATCATTAATTAGTTTACGATTGGAGGAAAATGCACACTGCAAAATAAACAGATGTGTAAAAGGATCAATGAAAACCTGGTTATAAACACTCATCATCATCATCATCATCACCGTTTTACGTCCGTTCTTCCACGCTAGCATGGGTTAGACGGGTTGTCCTGTTGGGGGCAGTGTCTGGTCGGCTGACCATGCCTTGCTCATACAGGAACTGATCTGGCTTGATTTCTACAGCTGGATGCCCTTCCTAACACCAACCTCATTTACAGTGAGTGCTGGGTGCTTTTTCGTGGCACCTACACGTCCACTTTACAGTGTGGGCTGGGTGCTTTTTTGCCGTGGCACCTCCACGACCACCTTGCGGTAGGGGGAGTCGGGGCATATTGTTTATATGCTTCAGCATGTACCCATGGGAGGTCGGGTACCCTGTATTACTGCGTGACGCCAGAAGTCACGGTCGTGTGTCATTGACTTTGAGAGGTGTAGTTGGGTAAGGTCGGCTTTTATCAGCTCATCCCAAGTCATCTTGGGTCTCCCCACTCCGCGGTTTCCATCAACTTCTAGTGCTCTGCACCTTTTTATGCAGCTGTCATCCTTCATACGCATCACATGTCCATACCAGCGTAACCGCCTCTCCTGCACGCAGCATTTGATTCCTCTTATGCTCAGTCTCTCTCTCAATTCCTTTATGCTTTGTCGTTCACGTATATTACTGTTACACATCCATCGGAGCATGCAGGCTTCGTTTCTCTCTAATCTACGTAAGTCTTCCACCTTCAGCGCCCAGGTCTCACTACCATGCAACATCGCTGTTCGGATACACGCATCATACAGTCTGCCTTTCATTCTGAGGGAGAAGCCTTTTGCAGCTAGCAGTGGTAGTAGTTCCCTAAACTTCTTCCATCCCGTTCTTACCCTAGTTATTGTACTTTCTGAGCACCCACCTCCGTTGCTAATTCGGTCACCTAGGTAGCAGAAGCTGTCTACTGTTTCTACAGGGCCTTCCCAGAGATTGGTGGTACTTGTTTCCTGTGGCTGTTTGCTTGCTGTTTCAGCACAGCTGCTGCATGTGAATCCTACATTCTTAATTAAGCTTCCTGAGATCCCGCTACATCTCTTGTGTACCCATTGTTTGCATTTGGGGCAGAGAATGGAGTTCCTACCTACACCTTTCCTACATACTGAGCAAGGACATTTCCCTGAGGGGATCTGGGTTCTGTTTTCTCGTCTACTTACAAGGACCTTAGTCTTTGTCATGTTGACTTTGAGGCCCTTTCTCTCTAGTCCCTGCTTCCAGGTTTGGAATTTATTCTCTAGTTCTACCATAGATTCAGCTATGAGTGCGAGGTCATCAGCATACAGGAGTTCCCATGGGCATCCGGTCTTAAACTCCTCCGTTATTGCCTGCAGGACTATGATGAACAGGAGAGGGCTAAGAACAGAGCCCTGGTGGACCCCAACCTGTACGCTAAATTCCTCGCTATACTCATTGCTAATCCTAACTTTGCTGACTGCTCCCCTATACATGGCTTGTACCGCTTTCACAAGCCATTCATCTACTCCTAGTTTTCTAAACACTGTGTTATGTATTTATTGGAATACAGTGGAATCTAGGTTCAAGAACGTCTCTCATCATCATCATTTTACGTCCGCTTTTCCCTGCTTGCAAGGGTGGGACGGGTCCTATTCAGCACAGCATCTCTCCACTTGTCACGGTCCTTCGTCATCTCCACCGTGAGCTTCAGCGATCTGAGGTCTGCTCTCTCCTCCTCCGCCCATGTTTTTCGTGGTCTTCCTCTACTGCGTCTTCCTTCTACTGGCATTTCTTGGCACTTCTTTACCCAGCTGTCATCCTCCATGCACATCACATGTCCATACCATCGCAGTCTCTCATCACAAACCAATCAGTTCATCAACTATTTTTCTAAACATAAAACGTCTTGGGTGACAAACGATGTTTTGAATAACGAACATGCAAGCCGGGAACAAGCTGGGAGTATTGGCAGGAAAGTGTCACTTGCTGATATCTATGTCTTTCACACTATGGTGATATCTGTCTATCACACTATGGTGATATCTGCCTTTCCCACTATGGTGATATCTATCTGTCTTTCACACAGTCACTCTCTCTCTCAACATTTTGTGTGGAAAAAAGTTTCAGTTTACGAATATTTCGGGCGACGCATGGCCTTCAGGAATGAATCAAGTTCATGAACTGGGGTTCCCCTGTATTTCATAGACTAAGGCTATACATACATACATACATAGACACATTGCATGCATGCATACATACATACAAAAGTATACACACACAATGTCTTGTGATAAGATATAGTATATATAGTGTTTCTACTCACCCGGACCTCATCATTTCTTTTAAACCGTTTCACTTGACAAAGTCTCATATATTCACCACGGACACGTTTCCGCCAGTCAGTACTGGCAGGTTTAGAGGCAGGCCCATCTTGTTTGGTGTCAGAACCTCTTTGGTTAGCTAGATAATGAAATAGAAAACATATAGCTGTACTGTCTATAAAGAGAGAGAAGTATGTATGTGTATATATATATACCAGCCCACTCTCTGTAAGCAATCAATCACATTCTTTCTAACTTGACCACTGCCACGTCACGATTCTTAGCCATTTTGAATCTGTTTCTGGCGGGGATTGCTTTGGAAAATTACCTGTCCTATGAGTTTGTTTCCTGACGAGTTCGAAACTCGAGATTTTATCCTTAATAGGATATCTCAAAACGCGAACGAAACCCGAGGGTAGAGACATAATCCTGGTAAGAGTGTACGCATTTCTTCTAACTTTAATTTTATACCTAATTGTGTATGGTTGACGGTGTATTTAGTCGATTTCCACGTGCTGTTGAAATGTTGGGTAAATATTCTATTGCGGTCGGCCGTGAAGAGGCTGCTGTCATTTATTTATCAAATATTTCTTCATAGGAGCCTTTTAATCTTATAGCCTGGTTTAATTGATTTTTTTATGTGGTTAATTATGCTAATTGGGAGAGGAAATGGTGTATATATATATATTGTTATACTTGAGGAGAGTCATATTGTTATAATATTGCCAGAAATAATAACAGAAAACACTCAGTTTGGTTTGGGTTGGTTTTCGCTTCTGTATCTTATAATAGGAAATTCTTTGTCTGTTCTTTCCTTGCATTTATATACACACATATATATATATATATATATATATATATATATATATATATATATATATATATATATATATATATATATATATATATATATATAGAAAGGGCATCCAGCTGTAGAAAGCTCACCAAACAAAGGGTGGGAGGACACTTCAGTCATGTCAAAGCATGAGTCTCACTAGTTTTCGTGACCTACATGATAAATGCACTCAGTACACACTGTAGTGGTTGGTGATAGGAAGGGCCCCCAGCAATAGAAAGCTTGCCAAACAAAGGGTTGGGAGGACCCCTGTTGTGTCAAAGACATGACAACCTCTCCTATAACACTCATTAGAATGTGAGACTGTACATTAGTGAGACAACAGATCCCTGGTTTGTCTTGGAGATCAGAAGCCACCACTTCAGTACTGACTTGGTCTATATAGATAGACCTGTCCAACCCTTGCTAGCAGGGAAAGTGGACATTAAAACAATGAAGATGGTGTAAAAAAGCACCCAGCCCACACTGTAAAGTGGACGTGTAGGCGCCACGAAAAAGCACCCAGCACTCACTGTAAATGAGGTTGGTGTTAGGAAGGGCATCCAGCTGTAGAAATCAAGCCAAATCAGTTCCTGTATGAGCAAGGCATGGTCAGCCGACCAGACACTGCCCACAACAGGACAACCCGTCTAACCCATGCTAGCGTGGAAGAACGGACGTAAAACGGTGATGATGATGATGATGATGATGATATATATATATATATATAAATATTGATGTTTCCGTTGAAATCTCTATGTATGCTAACTCTATTATCTTACAATTTCTTTTTTCAACATATATTATATACGTATTTGTGGTCACACATACACTGATATGCTTGCCCGCTTGCCCTCATGTATGTACTTACGCACACATTTTTTCACTATACACATGCATTTGTACATACACACATATGTACATTTGTAGGTGTACATACACACATTTATATACATACCCTTACTATATTTCCTTATTTTATTTTTATATATCTCTTATATATTTTTTTGCCTGTTAAACTTTCTTGAGGAGATTTTTCAAATATTTCACTATGTTTTAAATTGCCTTGTCTGACGAATGAATGAGGACGTTTCTTGTATTCGTCTTATTCGGGAAACCTCTGGTTAATGAGGTAATTATATTGTATTGTTTATTATACATTATATATATATATATGCTAGCATGGAAAATAAATGTTAAATGATGATGATGATAAAGGAGGGAAAAAGCAAGGACTATTAGAACACGGAAGAAAGGGAGAGAGAAGGAGAAAGAATGAAGAGCTCTATGCCTAGAGTGGGGTGGTGTTTGGACTAAACTGCGAAGACATTTCCGCAGATAATGGCGACACCTACTGCAACAGCCACCCAACATTGCGGGGTTCCTTCCTCAGAAGGACTGTTGACATTCCGATTTTACGGAGGAGTTCGGCAGTATGGGGCCCGAGGACACCTGAGGTCTCGACAATGACCGGTGCGAAGAGGAAGCAGCCAGACAAGCCCCGATATTTGCTTGTCTTTCTGTCTTCTGTATTATGATCCACAGTACCAGGGTTTGTACCAACGCGGCTAAGTTGAAGGCGGAGAACGTGTCACAACATGTAGCATCCCAGATAAGGGATTTACCTCCTTTTAATGGGAAGAGGGTAATTCCATTGGGGCACTTGCCGTCTCTGTGGTCAAGTCCTGTTGGCTCCAGTTGTGGTGGGAAGTCAGCTATTGCCGGTCAACTTGATCTTCTATGTGAGCTTCAGCATAGTAAGTTATCTTCTTCATGTCACCCTATGTTTTCCTAGGTCTTCCTCTACCATAGGTTCCATCAATTTTGAGAGCCCTGCATTCCTTTATGCAGCTGTCATCCTATATATGCATCACATGCCTATACAACTACAGTTTTCTCTTTTGTACACTGCATTCAATTCCTCTTATGCCCAGTTTTTAATGTTTGATCGTTCAAGTACACTACAGTTACACACATAGCATGCTCATACCAGCCCAAATGCCTCTCTTCCACATCATTTTATTAAATTATTTTTATATTCAAATCACTTAGGTTGTCATTCATGCACACAACCATTACGCACCCAACAAAACATTCATGCCTCATTTCACCTTAGCCGCTACAAATCTTCTGCACTCAAGGATGACATCATATACAAGGTCGGCTGAAAAGTTCATAGGCTGACTATGAAGGAGTAATGCTAGAGCTGTGAAATCTTGTATGCATTAATTTCGACTCTTATTAATAATTTCAGTTTCTTTCCAGGGACTAGGTTGAAAAATAAACCTTATTTGGTCAGTCCATGAGAGTATCTTGGTCAGCCTGTGAAGGAGTGATGTTAGAGCTGTGAAATCTTGCATGCATTAATTTAAACTCTTCTTATTAATAACTGCACGGTTTCTTTCCAGGGACTATGTTGAAAAATAAATCACATTTGATCATTCCATGAGAGTATCTTGGTCAGCCTATGAACTTTGACTCACGTAATTTGCCCCTCACTCTTAAAGAGAAGCCTTTTGTTGCTTCTTCTACATTTTTCTCACTCTTGCTACAACACTTTCGGTACATTCACCTCCATTGCTAATGAGGTCACCAAGATTGCTTTCTACAACTTCCAGTGAGTCTTCTGAAAATTTGAGAGGGTTTATTTCAAGAGTATCCCTTACTGATGACTACAGCTGTGTACCTATCACATAGCAAGTCTACTTTCACCATCAGCCTACCTGTGATTCCACATATCTTCTATGTCCACTGTCGACACTGAGTACATCATATGGAATTCCTATCTACTCCTTTTTTCTAGATTGAGCTCAGCCATTTCCCTGGTGGTAGCAGAATATTTTCTTTTTCCTACTTACTAAAACTTTAGTTTTTGCTACGTTTACTTTGAGGCCCTTTCATTTCAGATTTTGGTTCCATATCTGGGACTTCTAGCTCTTCTATTGTTTTGGCTATGAGAGCTAGATGAAGAGCATAAAGGATCTCCCATGGACAAGTAGTCTGGAATTCCTCTGTAATGGCCTAGGGATCTATAATGAACAGGAGGAGGAGGAGGGATTGAAGACTCAGTCTTAGTGGATTCCCACTTGCACACTAACTCCATTGCTGTACTTGCTACCAACTCATACCATGATGGTTGTGCTTCTGTACATGGCTTGTTCAGCCCTCCATTCGTCTATCCCTAGCTTCCTAGGCAATCATCTAATTACAGAGTGTGGGATTCTGTCAAAAGCCTTTTCTAGGTCAACAAATGCTAAGTATAGTGGCTTATTCTTATCTAGGTACTTCTACAACCACCTGACTAAAAAGATAGCATCAGTGGTGTGTCTCGTGTGTATAAGCCAAACTACATTTCAAAATTAATTGTCCCGAATCAATTGTGCTACAATACCAGTCAGTTCAACTAAGAGGTAAAAAACTACACCAAAGGGTTGAGAGGACTCATCAGTTGTGTCAACATCATGACAACCTCTCTAATGCTGGTGCTAAAATATGCACTCAGAGCACTCTGTAGTAAGAAAGAAAGTGCAGGAACATATGTGAGATGCAGATCTGAGAGGTGAGTAGCTTCCATTAAGCAGTAACTTGCTAGCAGGGAAAATAAATGTTAAATAATGATGGAAATGATGTAACTAGTCTGTGTTCTACTCCACCTTATAACTTAATTATCTCAGCAACAATCCTTAATGAGCCAGCTAATTTATTAGTTAATATTTCATTTAAAACATTAAAAAACAAATAACATTAGTCGGAGAAATTCCAGCCATATTTCTTTTTATATATATATTAGTATATCTCAATGAAATTTTGATTGTGTCAATTGAAAATGGTACCAAACATTATTTATTTATTCTCTTACCGGTTTCAGTCATTAGACCCTAGCCATGCTGGAGCACCACCATGACTTTATTTGAGCATTCTTAAGGGTGGGACACATTTTTTTAATCTTTTTTTTGTCAAACCATTATTTTAAATATAACACAGATATAAACATAAAAGATATAACTATAACATAAACACAAACAACACTGACCTAAATATATAAACATAACAGACATCAAGATGACATAAACATAACAGGCAGAACCACAACAGACATAAATATAACAAACATAAGCATAACACAAATATAACACAGATATAAACATAAACCCAACACAGGCATAAACATAACATAAATATAACACAAACAATCATAACATAACACAAACAACCATAATATAACACAAACAACCATAATATAACACAAACAACCATAACATAACACAAACAACCATAATATAACACAAACAAACATAATATAACACAAACAACCATAACATAACACAAACAACCATAATATAACACAAACAAACATAATATAACACAAACAAACATAATATAACACAAACAACCATAATATAACACAAACAACCATAACATAACACAAACAACCATAATATAACACAAACAACCATAATATAACACAAACAACCATAACATAACACAAACAACCATAATATAACACAAACAAACATAATATAACACAAACAAACATAATATAACACAAACAAACATAAACATAACACAAACAACTATAAAAATAACACAAACAACCATAACATAACACAAACAACCATAATATAACACAATCAACCATAACATAACACAAACATAATATAACATAACACAAACAACCATAATATAACGCAAACAAACATAACATAACACAAACAACCATAATATAACACAAACAAACATAACATAACATAACACAAACAACCATAATATAACACAAACAACCATAATATAACGCAAACAAACATAACATAACATAACACAAACAACCATAATATAACATAACACAAACAACCATAATATAACACAAACAACCATAACATAGCACAAACACAAACATAACATAACACAAATATAATACAGATATAAACATAAACATAACATAAATATAAACATACCACATAAACATAAATATAAATATAACAGAGACAAATAATATATACACCATCATAAACATAGCACACAAACACAGACACACTCATGTTGGCTGTTATTTCTAGCAGGCTGAATCAGACATTATCTGTTGCTCTCCTATATGAAGGTATCCAGTGTGAGATTTGTGCATGTGAGGATGTCTGACTGTTATTTCTAGCATATCAAATATATCGTTATGTTGTCCTCTGTGTTAGAGCATTAACTGTGACATTATGGAGGTACATGGTTTAGTGGTTAGAGCATTGGCCTTGCAATCGAAAGGTTGCGAGTTCAATTCTCAGACCGGGTGATGTGTTGTTTCCTTGAGCAAGACACTTTATTTCACATTGCTCCAGTTTACTCAGCTGTAGAAATGAGATGATAGGACTGAGGTCCATATCATTCCACTGCAAAGTGGTCGTGGAGGTGCCACGGCAAAAAAGCACCCAGCACTCACAGTAAATGAGGTTGATGTTAGGAAGGGCATCCAGCTGTAGAAATCAAGCCAGAATCAGTGCACGTCCCACCCTTGCAAGCAGGGAAAAGCAGACGTAAAATGATGATGATGTGTCTACACATGTACAAATGTCTCAATAATGGCTGTCTGTAACACCAGTTTTTCTATTGATTTATATAATAAAAATACAATCTTTAATAGCAGTAGTTGTAGTACATTAAATTTAGTGCAAATTCATCACCATCATCACTGTTTAACGTCCATTCTCTAGCATGGGTTAGACAAGTTGTCCTGTTGTGAGTCAAGTCAGATCATATGACCATACAGAACTGTTTCTGGCTTGGTTTCTATGGCTGGACGCCCTTCCTAATGCTAACCACATTTACAGCAAAGTATTTTATTCAAAAGTGCATGTGTTAAAGACTTCATAAATCAAAACATTTGTCATGTAGAATAAACTGTTTTAGGTTGAAACAAGTTACATACAAACATACAGAGAATTTTAGTACTGCACAGATATATCGGCAATATTTGGTATTTAAGAATCAACATAATTGAATGTTGTTTGTATCAAAGAGAAGAAATTAATAAAATATGTCATATTTTGTTATATATAATAATAACATTATTATTAGAACTGAGCTCTCACTATTGTTAAAATATATACCCCACCCCCCTCCTCCTCCTCGAATCATCACCATTATCTTTTCCCAGCTTGAATAATAGAGTGATAATTCCCATGCTGTGAAGTTGTTTGCTAAACAAATATTCTTCCGTTTGTTGACACAATACCAAGTTTGAAAACAAGAATAAATGATTCAAAGGAAATAAGTCCAGAGAAATTTGATACGTAAATAACACCAATATAATTTTACTGCTATATAAATATTCATGTTAACTCTTTAATTTTGTGAGAAACTGAATATTAGAGTGAAATGTGTGGCAGATTGAGTCTCAGTGACTTCATGATATAAACTGACAAAAGAATTTATATAGACATGGTTGTACTCTGGGTTAGTATTAACCTTGGGATTGTATTATACAAAAGAATGTACTCTGGTGTTGTATTATACAAGAGGTTGTACTCTGATGTTATATTATACAAGAGGTTGTACTCTGGTGTTGTATTATACAAGAGGATGTATTCTGAATTAGTATTATACAAATGAATGTACTCTGGTGTTGTATTATACAAGAGGTTGTACTCTGGTGTTGTATCATACAAGAGGATGTACTCTGGATTAGTATTATACAAAAGAAGGTACTCTGGTGTTGTATTATATAAAAGGATGTTATTCATTTCACTTTATTTAACTTCAGAAACAGGAGGTGCTCATATTATATTATATTCAACTCATACACATAGAAATGCAGTATCATCATCATCATTTAACGCCTTTGTTTGGCAAGCTTTCTATGGCTAGATGTCCTTCCTATCACCAACCACTTTACAGCATGTACTGGGTGTGATTCTTCTGCAGACTGATACATACCCACATACACACACGCACATATATAGATATATACCGTTGACATCTCCATGCAGCCCCACAGTCGACACTAATGTGGTTATGTTGGTGCCACAACAAAAAGCTCCCAGTCCACACTGTGATGTGGTTATGTTGGTGCCATAACAAAAAGCTCCCAGTCCACACTGTGATGTGGTTATGTTGGTGCCACAACAAAAAGCTCCCAGTCCACACTGTAATGTGGTTATGTTGGTGCCACAACAAAAAGCACCCAGTCCACACTGTGATGTGGTTATGTTGGTGCCACAACAAAAAGCTCCTAGTCCACACTGTAATGTGGTTATGTTGGTGCCACAACAAAAAGCACCCAGTCCACACTGTGATGTGGTTATGTTGGTGCCACAACAAAAAGCACCCAGTCCACACTGTGATGTGGTTATGTTGGTGCCATGACAAAAAGCTCCCAGTCCACACTGTAATGTGGTTATGTTGGTGCCACAACAAAAAGCTCCCAGTCCACACTGTGATGTGGTTATGTTGGTGCCATGACAAAAAGCTCCCAGTCTACACTGTAATGTGGTTATGTTGGTGCCACAACAAAAAGCTCCCAGTCCACACTGTGATGTGGTTATATTGGTGCCACAACAAAAAGCTCCCAGTCCACACTGTGATGTGGTTATGTTGGTACCATGACAAAAAGCTCCCAGTCCACACTGTGATGTGGTTATGTTGGTGCCATGACAAAAAGCTCCCAGTCCACACTGTGATGTGGTTATGTTGGTGTCACAACATAAAGCTCCCAGTCCACACTGTAATGTGATCATTGTGGTGCCATGACAAAAGACGTTTTTATTGTAGCATCAAAACAACCACTTTAAAGTGAGGACTTTTTGTTGACACAACCAGGTGAGTTTGACATTAATCAGGTGTGTGGGACAGTTTACAGGTGTGAGCAGAGTATTAAGGCAGGTGTGGGGGGCTTGCTGCAGGATAATGTGTCATCAACATGTTTGTTTTGTTTCATTCTTTAAATCCATCAGCCAATAACCTCCACCTATCCCAATCACCACCCTCCCCTACCACCAGAAAATGTATAAATACCACCATATCACACCGACAGACGGCTTTCCTGATGATTACTTCCAAATAAAACAGTTCTAGTCCCGTAGAAGCCATTTCTATATTAAATATTTATACTCTGCTATGTATTGAGTACCTTTCTTACTGTGGTTACCCCCGATTGAATCCGGGATAAACATATATATATAAATGTATATATCATCATCATCATCATCACCGTTTTACGTCCGTTCTTCCACGCTAGCATGGGTTAGACGGTTTGTCCTGTTGTGGGCAGTGTCTGGTCGGCTGGCCATGCCTTGCTCATACAGGAACTGATTTGGCTTGATTTCTACAGCTGGATGCCCTTCCTAACACCAACCTCATTTACAGTGAGTGCTGGGTGCTTTTTCGTGGCGCCTACACGTCCACTTTACAGTGTGGGCTGGGTGCTTTTTTGCCGTGGAACATCCACGACCACCTTGCAGTGGGGTGTGTGGGGGCATATTGTCTATATGCTTCAGCTTGTACCCATGGCAAGTCGGGTACTCTGTATTACTGCGTGACGCCAGAGGTCACGGCCGTATGTCATCGCCTTTGAGAGGTGTAATTGGGTAAGGTCGGCTTTTATCACCTCATCCCAGGTCATCTTGGGTCTCCCCACTCCGCGGTTTCCATCGACTTCTAGTGCTCTGCACCTTTTTATGCAGCTGTCATCCTTTATACGCATCACATGTCCATACCAACGCAACCGCCTCTCCTGCACACAGCATTTGATTCCTCTTATGCTCAGTCTCTCTCTCAATTCATTTATGCTTTGTCGTTCACGTATATTACTATTACACATCCATCGGAGCATGCAGGCTTCGTTTCTCTCTAATCTACGTAAGTCTTCCACCTTCAGCGCCCAGGTCTCACTACCATGCAACATCGCTGTTCGGATACACGCATCATACAGTCTGTCTTTCATTTTGAGGGAGAAGCCTTTTGCAGCTAGCAGTGGTAGTAGTTCCCTAAACTTCTTCCATCCCGTTCTTACCCTAGTTATTGTACTTTCTGAACACCCACCTCCGCTGCTAATTCGGTCACCTCGGTAGCAGAAGCTGTCTACTGTTTCTACAGAGCCCTCCCAGAGATTGGTGGTACTTGTTTCCTGTGGCTGTTTGCTGCTTGCTGTCCCAGCACAGCTGCTACATGTGAAGCCTACATTCTTAATTAAGCTTCCTGAGATCCCGCTACATCTCTTGTGTACCCATATATATATATATATATATATTAGAAAGTGAGGTTTTTTTTACAAAATGAAAAATAACCGAGGTGTCCTACGCGAGTGAAAGTATAAAGAAAAAGAGATGAAATCGAAAATGCAACTGGAGTCTTATTTTTTAAAAAAATATATATATTTTAAAAAAAAATAAGACTCCAGTTGCATTTTCGATTTCATCTCTTTTTCTATATATATATATATATATATATATATATATATATATATATATATATATATCTGTGTGTGTATATGTATATATACACCCACATGTATATGATTGTGTGTTAGAATATGAGAGAGAGAGTATAAAAACTTACAGTTTGTATTCTCTTGTTGAATGGAGGCTGACTTGCAGTTCCTCTTTGTTACAATTGCTGAAACCATAAGACAAATTTATGTATTAAGAAATATCTCAAATACATATGATTAAATACCAGATTCTTCCATATCTGAGATATATGATATGATAAAACTAATACTAGATTCTTACACATAAAAAAATTGATACAAATGAAATGAGATTATTTTCATTGATTGCTTGTGCATCTATATATATATGTGTATGCATGCTTGTCATCATCATCATCATTGTTTAACGTCTATCTTCCATGCTAGCATGGGTATATAAATATACACATTGTCTGCATCTCTCTCTCTATATATGTGTGTGTGTATATATGTTTCTATCTATATAAATATACACATTATTGAAATTGTTATGGAGACCCCTATGAAATCCAAGTGGGCTTGAAGGAGTGAAAACAGAAATAAAATGAAACAACAGTTAAATACGCTTATCTTAAATTTAAATGCTAATATTTCAGGGTTAAAATCCCTTTTTCAAAAAAAAAAAAAAAAATTGCATGTGATGGTGGTAGAGAGTTGAACTCCTATACACAGATATTTAGGGATAGTGTGTGGTAACATATGCAGATAGGTTTAGTTACAATAGCCAATCAGCTTCATGCAATTTGAGTTCCCAAGTACCTGTCCAAAAGAGTCAGCTCTCTGCTGCCATCACATCCCACTTTTTTTCTTTTTAATGGGATTTAACCCCCAAATATCAACAAAATATGAAGTAAAAAGAAGAAATTATCTTTTAGTTTTGTTAAACTTTCTTCCATTTCATTCCTTTATTTCTAACATGCATTGTATTAGTTTTTCTAGAATAATTTCAACTACATATCTCACAATGCCTCATATATAATATGTACATATTTATATACACACACACCTTAGGCGTCCTCTCATTCACATTCCTGACTCCTCTCCATTCAACCCATGCCAGAATAGTAAAACAGATGTACCTCACCGTACTTCCAGATTTCATTCTCTCTCTCCAACACCACCGTCACAACCCAACACTTACTCCCGACTCACACGACCAAATTTATCCTTGTATTCCCCACTCCTTACCCAATAATGCCAGCATGGAAAGCAGGGATCACTTCACAATACTGTCACATGTCACTCACTTCTCTTAAAGTCACCTCCCTACAGGTGGCCCTCATCCTCTTAATTCCCTATCACTGCCCTCCTAGCTGGACTGAGGACACAAACACCTGGAAAGTGGAAGTGCTACTGACCTGATAAACTGCACACAGCTCACTCTGCAAAGTGGATGTTACTGGTACAATGAAAAAATGCACCCAGCCCACACTGTAATGTAGTGGTGCTGGCGCCACAAAAAAGCACCCAGTTTACACTGTCAGGTGGTATTGTTCATATAAGTGAGTACACAGATGTGAATGGGTGTATAAACACACACACACACACACACATATATATATATACAGACAGATATGAGTGAGTACACAGATGTTAATGAGTGTATGCACGCGCGCACACACACATATATATAGAGATTTATGAGTGAGTACACAGATGTGAATGGGTGTATAAACACACACACATATGTATATATAGACAGATTTATGAGTGAGTACACAGATGTGAATGGGTGTATAAACACACACACATATGTATATATAGACAGATTTATGAGTGAGTACACAGATGTGAATGGGTGTATAAACACACACACATATGTATATATAGACAGATTTATGAGTGAGTACACAGATGTGAATGGGTGTATAAACACACACACATATGTATATATAGACAGATTTATGAGTGAGTACACAGATGTGAATGGGTGTATAAACACACACACATATGTATATATAGACAGATTTATGAGTGAGTACACAGATGTGAATGGGTGCATAAACACACACATATATAGACAGATATGAGTGAGTACACAGATGTGAATGGGTGTACACACACACACACACACATATATAGACAGATTTATGAGTGAGTACACAGATGTGAATGGGTGTACACACACACACACACATATATAGACAGATATATGAGTGAGTACACAGATGTTAATGGGTGTACACACACACACACACACATATATATATATATAGACAGATATATGAGTGAGTACACAGATGTTAATGGGTGTATACACGCGCACACACACACACACACACACACATATATATAGACAAATTTATGAGTGAGTACACAGATGTTAATGGGTGTATAAACACACATATATATATTCTTCATGAGTGACTACACAGATGTGAATGGCTGTATACACACATATATATACTGTTTATTCACTTATGTACTATTCTGTTCCTGTTTCTGATCCATACACCTACCATGTTGTCATATATTGTTTTACATGTATCTCTGACAGAGGATGGGGATATTATTTCCTCTATCTTCTGACTGGGACAGACTGTTGGTACCATCTGTAATTTAGTTGAAATCGGTGTCCATTCCAGTTTGGTGGCTGATGAGTGAAGATGTTATCTTTGTTTTCTATCATATTTGTTTGGATCTCCATTCTTTTGTACAAATATTTTGGCAATCATCATTGTCATTTAACATCCACTTTCCCTGCTAGCAAGGGTTGGACAGGTCTATATAGACCAAGTCCATACTGAAGCAGAGCCACTGATCTCCCAACAAGCCAGGGATCTGTCTCGTTTATGTAGTCTCACATTCCATAGAATGCTCAGGCGAGGTTGTCGTGCCTTTAACACAACTGAGGGTCCTCCCAACCCTTTGTTTGGCAAGATTTCTATGACTGGATGTCCTTCTTATCACATACCACTTTACAGTGTGTACCAACCATATTAGCATTCAACATCTTACATGTGCTTTCATCTACTGAGGCTAGACAGGTCAGCTCATATGTTCTGTTTTTGACTTAGTTTCTATGACTAGATACCCTTCCTAACATCAACCATGTTACAGTGTGTACTAAGAGCATTTTATCATGGCTCCAACACTACCTTATAGGGTGAACTGGGGCACCAGTATTACTTCCTAACAGTGCAGACAGGGTGGGCTAGGTGCTTTATACCATGCCACCAACACTGCCGCACTACAACACTAGGGTGCTTGCTGTGTCCTTGCCCAGACTTTGAAGGCATTGATGGGAGCGGAGGGTGTGAATTGAGAGAAGTGTCAGGCTATATGCTGTTCACTGAGGGAGAGAGAGAATCATCCAACTGCGACAGTAGAAACATTAGTCACGGCAGTGGGCTTGGTGCAAGTGGGTAGTGTCTGGTATTATATTGTGGGATGTGTATGACTTTCCATGTTGGGATAGGATGGAGAAGATGATTTGGTGAAGTAGGTGTAAGGAGGAAGAGGGTTTATCCTGACTTTCCATGCTGGCATATAACATGATGAAGGGTGTGAGTGGGGAGGGAGGACAAAGATGGGGACTAAGTGAGAAATGGGCTGAGAAAATCGAGAGAATACTGGCAGACATATTTAAATATTGTTCCACCTCTCTGCATCTTCAGAATTAAGGTGGGGGTAGGTGAATGGGGGTGAGGGAGCATCCTGGCAGGAAGGGACCAACCTCTCTGTTTGTTTCATCCTGCTTGGGGTGAGTTTTCTGCAGTATGGCATGTTACCAGTCAACTTGACCCTGGGTCATCTCCTGAGTTTTCTGCAGTATGGCATGTTACCAGTCAACTTAACTCTAGGCCATCTCCTGAGTTTTCTGCAGTATGACATGTTACCAGTCAACTTGACTCTAGGTCATCTCCTGAGTCTTCTGCAGTATGGCATGTTACCAGTCAACTTGACTCTAGGTCATCTCCTGAGTCTTCTGCAGTATGACATGTTACCAGTCAACTTGACTCTAGGTCATCTCCTGAGTCTTCTGCAGTATGGCATGTTACCAGTCAACTTGACTCTAGGTCATCTCCTGAGTCTTCTGCAGTATGACATGTTACCAGTCAACTTGACTCTAGGTCATCTCCTGGGTCTCCTGCAGTATGCTATGTTAACAATCAACTCAAGCCCAGGTCATCTCCCACGTTTTCTGCAGTATATCACGTTACCAGTCAACTTGAGCCTGGGTCATCTCCTGAGTCTTCTGCAGTATGACATGTTACCAGTCAACTTAACCCTGGGTCATCTCCTTCATGAGATCAACCTTTACAACATTATCCATAGTTTTCCTAATTTTTCCCTTTTCCATACATTTCATCCACTTCAAGCACATTTCTTTCTGCAATTATCATCCTCCATACACATTACATGTCACTACAAACACAGTCACCTCTCCTGCACATTGTATCCGATCCCTCTGATACCCAGTTTTTCTCTCAGCTTGTTGATGTTTCTTTTTCATGTACACTACTATGACACACTCACCTCATTTCTTTCCAATCTTCCTAAGTCCTCAACACACAAAACCCCAGTATCACTTCTGTACAAGTATCATACCATCTACTCTTCACTCTGAGGCCCTTGTAGCAAGCAGTGGTAGTAGCTCCCTGAACTATTTCCAACCAGCCCTCACTATGGCTACTATACTTTCAGAACACCCACAGTTATAGAAGTTATCAACTACCTCTATGGAGCCATCTAAGCATGTAATATAACTTTGTTTCATGTGAGGTCTTGCAACTCACTGTTCCTGTGCATTTTCCACATACAACGCCTACATTTTTGCTAGCTTGCTTGAGATCCCACTACATCTTATGTACTGTAGTTTGCACATAGATGGAATTTCTACCACCTTTTACATATATATATTTTATATATATATATATATATAAATGACTTCTACAGAACCAGAACTATTTCATTCCTATGAAATCATCAGGATTCCTGATGATTTCATATGAATGAAACGGTTCTAGTCCTGTAGAAGTAATTTCTATAAAAAATATATATATATTACACACACACCACATTTGTATGAATGTAAAGATATTTCACGTGATTAAGAATGTCTTTAACATGTTTTCATCTCAAAGACTGCAGTTGTTTAGATGAAATATAATAACAACTCACAAATAATAACAATAATAATATTAAGACAGATGCATAACGATAAGCAACCAGAATTTACAAGGATTCGTGACATACAGGGAAAATCTCTTTAATAAGCACTTCACACATATAAAGAATATTTTCAATACAATAGAAACAACACTTGTATATACAAGATACACACAGAGTTATATTTGGTAATGTAATGACAGCATGCGAAGGGAAAGTCAATTAAATCGACTCCAGTGCATTACTGGTACTTTATTTTATCGACCCCGTAAGGATGAAAGGCAAAGTTAACCTCAGCAGGATTTGAACTCAGAACGTAAAGGGCCATAACTCTATGCTTCAAAGCATGGAGTCAACGCTCTACTGATACTGCCAAGTTTCATTTATTGGTTGGTTACAAGGGTGTTCGGTGGTGGGAATTATACAAGGATGAAAAACAAGACAAAGTTGGGTTACACTGAGTAAAGGACCAGGAGACATCATCAGAGGGAAAACAGATATAACAAATATAATAATTGTTTCTTTTATTGGCCACAAGGACCCAAGACATTGGGGATAATACAGGAACAAAAACAACACAGAACGGGATGACATCCAATAAAGAAAAGGGGACATCATCAAAAGGAATACAGTAGATATAACAATAATAATGATTTTAAAATATTCATGATAACAGAAAACAACAAATATCAACTAGGACCAGTTCCCCTGAAGTTTAGGGTAATTCCAGGAGGTGCCCCACTCTAGATTACTCTATTGCCTCATGGATATTGAAAGTGCTCTTTCCCAGTTTCTTTCCTTCTGCAATCAAGGTAGACATATTCAGCCTCATCAATCTTGTTTCTCCCATCTCTCATAAAACACACTAGAAGGTAGCACTTCCCTATTTACTCAGTTATAAATACTAATGACAATAATATATGGTGATGACGATGATTGTTTCTACTTTTGGCACAAGGCCAGCAATTTAAAGGGAAAGAGAAAGGAAAAGTCAATCCTAGTGCATTACTAATACTTTACTTGATCCTGTAAAAATGAAATGCATCTTTGATAAACTACACTAGAAAGTAGTACTTCCCTTTCTATTCGGTGACCAGAGGTGCGAATTGATCTACATTGCAGAGCTGTGTGTCGGTGTAAATCTGTATGACATTGGGGGAAAGTGTGTTGGAATGAAACTGGTGCACTTAGCATCACTGAAACTCAGAAGAAACAGGATTGGAAAAGTTATGAGGGATTAATCAATGGAAACTCAACATGAATTAATGAAGGAGATGAAAAATGGAAAAGCTGCTGAACCATCAGTGAAAATCACTGAGATGCTGAAACCATCTGGTTAAG
Organism: Eledone cirrhosa; assembly: GCA_964016885.1. Lineage (NCBI taxonomy): Eukaryota > Metazoa > Mollusca > Cephalopoda > Octopoda > Eledonidae > Eledone > Eledone cirrhosa. Next base: position 421,884,323 of record OZ024740.1, read on the forward strand.
TAGGAGTCAAGCTAGTCACCTACAGAGTCAATCAGGTAATATATGATGGCGTCATACCCATTACTGGTGTAGTAGTATAATCATTACCTGTGACAAGGAAAATAGGGGATACTCTAGACTCAAGAAACTAGAGACATTAAACTGATGGATCAAGCTATGACAGAATGTCAATTAGAGAAATAGTCAAATCAGAAGAGATGTTACAAATCTCTCAGACAAACCAGAGACCCACATCTTGCTTACATACATTCCCACACTCCAGTGGGTGCTCAGAAAGGTTGGGATACTATCCCTCGCTTACATACACTACCACACTACACCAAGTGTATTTTATTATGGCACAAGTATATTAAGATTATCTGGTCATGTAAGCGTCATGACAAAAAGCACCCAGTACTCATTGTAAATGAGGTTGGCGCTAGCAAGGTCATCCAGCTATAGAAACCAAGCCAAAATCAGTTCTGTATGAGCATGACATGGTCACTTGACATAGCATTGCCCACAACAGGATAACTTGTCTAACCCATGCTAGCGTGGAAAAATGAACGGCAAACGGTGATGATGATGATGATGATGATGTCCATGACATAACTGAAGGGTCCTTCTGATCCTTTGTTTGGCAGGTTCTCTATGGCTGAATGCCCTTCATACTACCAACCACTTTCCAATGGTGTGTTTATTATGTTATCATCAACACTAGGAAGATTGTCATGTATTTGATACAACAAACAGCCCTCCCAACCCATTTAGCAATTTTTCTACAGCTAGATGTCCTTGCTATCACTAACTGCTTTACAGAGTGTACTGGGATGATAAGTATAATGTCATGAGTATATGAAAAGTGTGGTGGGATTTTAGAGAGTGATGTGTATGTGACCCGATAGGATGGGAGGTACTACAGATGGATAAGGAGTTTAGGACTGCCATATATGCTGGAAATAAAGAGATGGTGGGGTTATACTAAGATAGGGGATGATCTATGTGTTAGCTAATCAATCATGCCTCGTAAAAGAATAATAATAATAATAATAGCTTCCCTATAATTATAAAGAAACATAAGAAAAACAAAACTATATACTTATAACAAAAACATTCAATACAATTGTACTCAGACTTAGTATTGCTAACAAGATGACTAATTCAGGGGCAGTGGGAGGGAGCCTCCCACCCCACCAATAATTATACTTTTCTCTCCAAACTACCAACACACATCTATTTGTATATGTGCTATAATTTATGTACATATTATGTTTATTATGTGAAGGCGCATGGTTTAGTGGTTAGAGCATTGGCCTTGCAATCGAAAGGTTGTGAGTTCGATTCTCGGACTGGGTGATGTGTTGTGTCCTTGAGCAAGGCACTTTATTTCACATTGCTCCAGTTTACTCAGCTGTAGAAATGAGATGCAATCTTGCCAAATCAATGGGTGGCAGTAGTTCCAGCTGCACACATCAAAAGACTGGTGTAGTGGTTCTAAGAACAATGTTGCTTGAAGATAATCAATGTAAATTGACAATGGAAAGGCACTCTCGCTCGAGTTAGAAGAGAACTGTTGACCTCCAGGAGAAGCAGCGACCCCTAATTGTATTCAGCAACCGAAACAAATATGAAGTACACCAAATCCAAAGCTCCTAGGGGTGGCCCTGGTCTTATTTGCGAATGTAAACTCGGCCACATTAGATTAGATTAGATTATGTTTATCGCATATCAAAGTTTTTTTTTTTCTATCTTGATATTTGATAATAACAGCTAAACGAAGCACCACAACTAAATTGACCAAATTTGGCCCCCACCCCTACTCTCATTTAGAAATACTCCTACGGCCCCTATAATTAGATGTACTTCCAATTACCTGTCCTAAATTATTCAATGATTCCCTTGGTGCTGCTGGCGACATAGTTCACTAATAGAGTAATCTCCCCCATAATACAAAATATAGTGTCAAGGGAAGCAACTCATAAAAGAATCTCAGCCTCCTAAAGATTAAGAACCTATCACCTTATCACATCTTTCCCCTATTTAAGAAAAAATAGCACGTAGGTACAGTATTAATCATTTTTTACATAGGGGACAAAGCCATTATGAAGAAGTATTGATAGATTTTATCAACTCCCACCTCCCTCTACTCCCCGCTCTCACCACAGTACATGACTGGTACTTTATGTCATTGACCTCTATCCTCAAAGATGAAAGGGGAAAGTCAATTTCAGCTGAGTTTGGACTCAGAATTTTAAAATATGTAACTAAATACCACTATGTGTTGGTCTGATCCTCTGCCAATGTGTTGATATATATGTATGTATATGTGTGTGTGTGTGTGTGTGTGTGTGTGTGTGTGTGTGTGTGTGTGTGTGTGTGTGTGTGTGTATATATGTGTGTGTGTATGTGTGTGTATATATATATATATGTATACATACATATACATAAATATATATATAAGCACACACGCATATATATATATATATATATATATATATATATATATATATGCATGCACATACACACACAGATATATACACACATATATTCAATGTATATTGCATATAATATTTATTTAAAAAAAAACGTATTAAAAAAAAACAACAAACAATAATATATTAGACTGAAATAATGTAAATAAATGAAGAAAAATAAAACATAAAATAAAAATTAACATAATAAAAGTTTACGAGGCAGAAAATATCTAGAAGCCCTACCTGGCTTTTTGCCTAACCGGACAGGGGATGGCCTCAAAAACCCACCTGAATAAAATTTTAACAAAACAAAAATTAAGCAATGATTTTTAAAGAAAAATATATTTTGTGGATAAAATTCAAAGAGAAATTGTTTCTGGTAAACACAAATATGACATGATAATATATGCCCTCTCTCTCTCTCTATATATAATGTAAATATATTTATATATATACACATTACACACACACAGACACACTCAGATATGACATGACAATATATGCTTTCTCTCTCCCCATATATATATATATATATGTATATATATATATATATATATATATATATAAATGTAATCTTGAGTTTTTTTAATATTAATAATAACATTCGATTTGTTTGAAATTATGCAAATAAGCCTCAATTTTATAACCATGTCAGTAGAATGAACTATGGCTATACAATTGAGGCTTGCATAATTGCAAACGAATCGAATGTTATTATTAATATTCGAAAAACTCAGATTACATTTATTGTATTCAGCCATGTAGAGCGAAATTTTCTTTTATATATATATATATATAAACATATAATCCTTATCGGAGCCTCTTCGGATTTTAGTCTTCAAATTTATTATTACACACACATACACACTAAGATAACATGACAATATATGCCCTCTCTCTCTATATATATATTTTCATTCATTTCATTTCATTTTACGTCCGCTTTTCCCTGCTTGCAAGGGTGGGACGGGAACTGATTCTGGCTTGATTTTTACAGCTGGATGCCCTTCCTAACACCAACCTCATTTACAGTGAGTGATGGGTGCTTTTTTGCAGTGAAATGATAGGGCCCCTAGACCCTATCATCTCATTTCTACAGCTGAGTGAACTGGAGCAATGTGAAATAAAGTGTCTTGCTCAAGGAAACAACAAATTACCCGGTCTGAGAATTGAACTCACAACCTTTCGATTGCAAAGTCAATGCTCTAACCACTAAGCCATGTGCCTCCATATATATATATATATATCTATATATATATATTACACACTCAAATATGACATGATAAACATATGACTCCTCTCTCACTCTCTATCTTCCTCTCTCTATTCATATATATGTGTGTGCGTGTGAAAATAAAACACGAGTCAAAGATCATCATCATCTTCATTTAACGTCCATCTTCCACGTTAGCATGGCTTAGATTCTTAAATTAGTTCATTGTTTTACGATCGTTTCTGAGAGTTGATTCATCATGGAAGATCAATATGGAATTTAGCCTTGGCTTTTGTTTTATTTTCATTGTTCAATACACACACACACACACACACGTATGTATGTATGTATGTATGTATGTATGTATGTATGTATGTATGTATGTATGTATGTATGTATGTATGTATGTATGTATGTATGTATGTATGTATGTATGTATGTATGTATGCATGTATGGTAAATATCATCTTGGTTAAGAGAGTGGGACTGGCTTTGTGCAGTGCCTTTGCTCACTATAAAAGCTTCACGGCACAGGCATTGCTTTATATCTGGAGATCTCTTTGCTCTTGTTGTTACATGGTACCATGGGCCCAGCACTATGTGTCAATAATTGTCGCAAGTGTAGTGTTTGTACCAGAGTTTACAAGTTGCTGGCTGGACTAAAAAGTCACACTCGTTCAGCGGATCGGTAGGGGTTCTCCTACATGGATATAAAGTAGTGGCCGTACTCGAAAACGAGTTGGCAGCCACCATGTATGTATGTATGTATGTATGTATGTATGTATGTATGTATGTATGTATGTAGAGATGACGAAGGACCGTGGCAAGTGGAGAGATGCTGAATAAGACCCGTCCCACCCTTGCAAGCAGGGAAGAGCGGACGTAAAATGATGATGATGATGATATATATACACACACAGACACACACACACTCATATCAATTTCTTACACATTCAGTACATTTCTCTTCTCTCTCTCCTTTCACTCACACTAGTTCTACTAAATATATACATGAGATTATATATAATTACAATATTAAGGAAAAAAAAAATAGAAATTGTAAATAAATTAAAGCAACACCAAACTATATTATAAAACATTTTAATAGAACCGTTTTGAAGAAAATTAACATGTGGTATGTGTATATGACCAACATGTGGTGTGTATATATGAACAAGAAACATGTAGTATGTGTATATATGAACAACAAACGTGGTATGTGTATATATGAACAACAAACGTGGCGTGTATGTATATGACCAACAAACATTTGGCGTGTGTATATATGACCAACAAATGTGGTATATATATATATACAGGGTGAGGACGATATTTGTTTGCAATTTTCAACTGCTAATTTTATGCACATTTTTTTTACTTCCGTTGTGGCTCTTGTCTTCATAAAATCAGTGACTATATTTCCATTATTTATTTTCAGAATAATTGATTATGAATAATTTTGAACCTCCAAATCCGCGCCGGGAGGACAAATAAGGAAATTTCAAACTTTCTCAACTGTTTTTATGAAGACAAGAGCCACAACGGAAGTAAAAAAAATTTGCATAAAATTAGTAAAGTGGTCAAGCTGGTGACACAAGCCTCAGCAGGTCCACTCTATAAAGGGCTCATGTTGGTATCATGACAAGAGAGAACCTAGCCCCCCCCCCCCCCCCCTCCATAAGTTAACCTGGCAAAAGAACATTTAGCCCTCCCAGCAAGGTGGTCATGCTGGTCACATGACGGACAAGTAACCAGTCCATACTGTAAAATGATTGTGCTGGTACACAACAAAAAGCACCCAGCCCACATCTATAAAGTGGTCGTTTTGGTGCCACAATAAAAAGAACCCAGTCCACTTTCTAAAGTGGTTGTGTAGCAACTAACAGAAATTGTATGTTTTGTTTTTTATTTAATCAAACATCAAAGTTATTCATGTTGAATGATAAGGTTGGCTTCAACCAGACTTTAAACCCCTAAATTTCATCTACCTTTCCTCATTCACCAGCTGTTTACATCTCACTGCTTCCACCACATACAAAACACCAATATATATTTACTGCTGAAGCAAGTTACACTAAACACAATGAGGTATTAACATAGTTAAATACTTTGTTAGGACAACAAAGAAACTTCTAGGCAGGAGCTTCACTTGACAGGTTTATGGCTGTGGTCATCTGGTTTATTGTTGCTATTTAAGCCCATGTCAGCTTTCTGTATGTTTACATTTACATTATCCAATATGTTTTGTAGCTTATAACTGCAAAACAATGTGTGTTGGCCGTGCAAAAGTCAATCTTGCAAAATGGGGATATTTAAAGGATGGGGATGTTGTAAGACTGCGGCATCGAACCACAGACTATGCAGAACCTCCTGATATGCCCCCTGCTAGAACACCCTTGCACAGCATTGGACTTGGCAGAGTTTAATGAGAAAGGGCAACCACATCTAGCCAAGCTCTGTAACTGACACTCTTGTGGACATGATAAGAAGAAAATCCAATATGTACTTCCTTCTTTTTAACCCTTTAGCATTTATATTACACTACTATCATATTTTTGCAGTAACAGCTTTATCTCACATAATATAGATCTATGAGATTTTGATATTTATTTTGAGATCAATACCTTAACATTGGTACAAGCAGCTGGTTATGGCCAGTTTGAACAAAAAGTGAGAAAATTCTGGGCGGATACAGCCAGTTTAAATGCTAAAGGGTTAAAAGACAGTAGGGTGTCAGCTGAGGGAGATTTGACAGCTATTTCTAGCAGATCATAAAGCTTTCCTTATTGGCTCAGTCACATGGGTGATTATAGTTGTAGTGATGACAAGGTTGTTGTCAAGTAAAAATGTTATTTATATATAAACCAACAATACATGGATCACAATACACAGTGTTGTGGGGTGACAGAGTATCGATATGTGTATGTGTACATATATATTGATGATGACACCGTAAGAGAACCAGCTAATTACCAAATTATGAGTGACACCAGAAATTGATGATTTCAATTTAAAAAAAAAATGTTTATCATTTATTTCACCAGCCGTGTTTAAATTTGAAATATAAAAAAGGTGCACAAAAGGAAAATGTATGATACACTATTTACAAAGAGAATAAAAAGTTCTAAGAAATGGAATGAAGTGGTTCACTATTGAGAATGTGTTAGTCAGGCTAGTCAGGCCATTGAGAAGGATTGTAATAAAACAACTATCATCCTTTTCATGATGGCCTGTAAAAGGAGCACTCTATGTAATGTCATTTTTCTAATTTTATATTTACAGATTTTGAAATATTTTTTTACTTGATCAAAATGAAAAAAAAAGTAAATATTTTTACATTATTTATCATTTACATTCTTTCCTAACTATATAAATAAATAAATAAATAAATAAGTGTTGATGTTGTCACTCTCTTTCACTCACTGCCTCCATCTCTCTCGCTCTCCCCATCTCTCACTATTATAAGCAAATGGGGGCCCAATCCCTGGCCACCCCGGCAGTCAGAAAAGAGAACACGTTTCCCTGAGATGGTCAGGGACACACATTAGAAGAGCCATACCAGCTCGCCAGGCGAGCACCTGCAGGTAGCCAACTCCATGCCCATGGTGGTGAGTAGGGAGGTGGTTAACAAAGTATTTAATTCTTCCAATTCAGTTTTAATTTTTATTCATTCATCGCGTTTGATTTAATAAGAAGTCATCTGAATCCAACAAACACAAACAAAAATGATACAGCTGGCAATAGAGGAGATGAAGGAACGTGATGAGTGGAGTGAAGCTGAAAACAACCTCACCCATGCAAGGATGGAAGAATGGACGTAAAAACGGTGATGATGATGAGTCATATCTGTACACAAACTGTATAGGTTTTAACAAAAGCTGCAAGATATGTGTATTTAAACAATCATCATCATCATCATTTTTTTAACATCCACTTTCCCTGCTAGCAAGGGTTGGACAGGTCTATATAGATTACATCAGTACTGTAGTGGTGGCTACTGATCTCCCAGACAAGCCAGGGATCTAAACCAGGATCTTCACACTAGGTCATCAAAAACAGCTTTGTTGAGATCTTCATCAGAAGCTATCTACATCAATCATAAACCAAGAACACATGATTATAGGCTCTGCTAATTTGCACAAACTTAGGGTTTACAGAAGTAGTTAATTGAATTATATATTAAATTATACATATAAGTAGTTGTGGAGGTGCATGGCCTAATGGTCAAAGTGTTGGACTTGCGATCATAATGTCACAAGTTCGATTCCTGGACTGGGTTGTGTGCTGTGTTCTTGAGCAAAACACTTCATTTCAAGTTGCTCCAGTATATTCAGCTGAAAATGAGTACCAGCAATAGCTGAGGGTTTAACCCTGTACTGGAGTCTTGTACACTCAATCGCTTCACACGAGATAAGCACCGACCTGAACTAAGTAGCTACCTTGTCTCTGTGTGTCTGTGTTTCTGTAATTTAGCAGTTCAACGGTCAACCAATGATAAAAATGTTCCGATATGGGAAAAAATTTTATACCGATTCACTAATGGTTGAGTGATTAGAGGATTGGATTCGCAATTGTGAGGTTGTCAGTTCAATTTCTGGACTGGGTGGTGCGTTATGACCTTGGGCAAGATACATTATTTCATGTTGCTCCTTCTACCTGGATTTGCAACCGATAGATAGTATTAGCAATTGGAAAGACCAATGGAAACATTGTTTCCTTGGTTCGATTTGACGAAAGTCGATCAACTGTCGATATATTGTTTGGACTTTCATTTCAAACTTTTTATATTAATCGTTAGAGTGTTATCAAAACTACCTCGATACTCAAGCATTAACTATATATTAATACCACTATCAAGTGTAAAAAAATGATGGTTTTTGTTTTGTCTGGACCATTAAGAACAGGTATTATTATTGATTTATGTATGTATATTATTGTACAGCGATAATTATCTTAACCAGACATCCCAGGTGTTGTCTGGGCTATTTTTATTGGGGTAATTGTTTTCTTATATCAAGGATCAAATTCACAGACTAAAGTTATTATCAAAGATCAAATTCACATTTAGACTAAAAGTTATTATCAAAGATCAAATTCACATTTGGACAAAAGTTATTATCAAAGATCAAATTCACATTTGGACTAAAGTTATTATCAAAGATCAAATTCACATTTAGACTAAGGTTATTATCAAAGATCAAATTCACATTTGGACTAAAGTTATTATCAAACATCAAATTCACATTTAGACTAAGGTTATTATCAAAGATCAAATTCACCTTTAGACTAAAGTTATTATCAAAGATCAAATTCACATTTAGACTAAAAGTTATTATCAAAGATCAAATTCACATTTGGACTAAAGTTATTATCAAAGATCAAATTCGCATTTAGACTAAAGTTATTATCAAAGATCAAATTCACGTTTAGACTAAGGTTATTATCAAAGGTCAAATTCACATTTGGACTAAAGTTATTATCAAAGGTCAAATTCACGTTTAGACTAAAGTTATTATCAAAGATCAAATTCACATTTAGACTAAGATTATTATCAAATATCAAATTCACATTTAGACTAAAAGTTATTATCAAAGATCAAATTCACATTTGGACTAAAGTTATTATCAAAGATCAAATTCGCATTTAGACTAAAGTTATTATCAAAGATCAAATTCACGTTTAGACTAAGGTTATTATCAAAGGTCAAATTCACATTTGGACTAAAGTTATTATCAAAGGTCAAATTCACGTTTAGACTAAAGTTATTATCAAAGATCAAATTCACATTTAGACTAAGATTATTATCAAATATCAAATTCACATTTGGACTAAAGTTATTATCAAAGGTCAAATTCACATTTAGACTAAGGTTATTATCAAAGATCAAATTCACATTTAGACTAAAGTTATTATCAAAGATCAAATTCACATTTAGACTAAAAGTTATTATCAAAGATCAAATTCACATTTGGACTAAAGTTATTATCAAAGATCAAATTCACATTTAGACTAAAGTTATTATCAAAGGTCAAATTCACATTTAGACTAAGGTTATTATCAAAGGTCAAATTCACATTTGGACTAAAGTTATTATCAAAGATCAAATTCGCATTTGGACTAAAGTTATTATCAAAGGTCAAATTCGCATTTGGACTAAAGTTATTATCAAAGATCAATTTCACATTTGGACTAAAGTTATTATCAAAGATCAAATTCACATTTGGACTAAAGTTATTATCAAAGACCAAATTCACATTTGGACTAAAGTTATTATCAAAGGTCAAATTCACATTTGGACTAAAGTTATTATCAAAGATCAAATTCGCATTTGGACTAAAGTTATTATCAAAGGTCAAATTCGCATTTGGACTAAAGTTATTATCAAAGATCAATTTCACATTTGGACTAAAGTTATTATCAAAGATCAATTTCACATTTGGACTAAAGTTATTATCAAAGATCAAATTCACATTTGGACTAAAGTTATTATCAAAGGTCAAATTCACATTTAGACTAAAGTTACTATCAAAAAACAATTTCATATTCTGAATAAAAACTGATTCAGGGAAAAGAGAAGGCTTAAGTCTAGAAGGGAACTTCTCTTGTGCTGCGGTCACAGTAAAATACAGTAAAGTGGGTGATAATAGAAAGAGAATCAAGCCAGAAAAACCATGATAAAAATATGACTAGCATTACTCAGAGGCATAATGCAAACATATTCCGTTTATTCCAAAGTAGGGAGTCTTGAACATATCTTGAGAAACTGTTTCAGGTCACTGGTCTAAGGGTTCTATTGCTGGAGATATGATCAGGTACTGGTTGAGGGGTTCTATTGTTGGAGATATGATCAGGTACTGGTTGAGGGATTCTATTGCTGGAGATATGATCAGGTACTGGTTGAGGGGTTCTATAGCTGGAGATGTGATCAGGTACTGGTCTAGGGGTTTTATAGCTGGAGATATGATCAGGTAGTGGTTGAGGGGTTCTATTGCTGGAGATATGATCAGGTACTGGTTGAGGGGTTCTATAGCTGGAGATATGGTCAAGTACTGGTTGAGGGGTTCTATTGCTGGAGATATGATCAGGTACTGGTCTAGGGGTTCTATAGCTGGAGATATGATCAGGTAGTGGTTGAGGGGTTCTATTGCTGGAGATATGATCAGGTACTGGTTGAGGGGTTCTATAGCTGGAGATATGGTCAAGTACTGGTTGAGGGGTTCTATTGCTGGAGATATGATCAGGTACTGGTCTAGGGGTTCTATAGCTGGAGATATGATCAGGTACTGGTTGAGGGGTTCTAATGCTGGAGATATGGTCAGGTACTGGTTGAGGGGTTCTATAGCTGGAGATATGGTCAGATACTGGTCTAGGAATTCTATTGCTGGAGATATCAGCTACTGGTCTAGGGGTTCTATTGCTGGAGATATGGTCAGGTACTGGTTGAGGGGTTCTATTGCTGGAGATATGGTCAGGTACTGGTTGAGGGGTTCTATTGCTGGAGATATGGTCAGGTACTGGTTGAGGGGTTCTATTGCTGGAGATATGATCAGGTACTGGTCTAGGGGTTCTATTGTTGGAGATATGTTCAGGTACTGTTTGAGAGGTTCTATTGCTGGAGATATGATCAGGTACTGGTCGAGGGGTTCTATTGCTGGAGATATGGTCAGGTACTGGTTGAGGGGTTCTATTACTGGAGATATGGTCAGGTACTGGTTGAGGGGTTCTATTACTGCAGATATGGTCAGGTACTGGTTGAGGGGTTCTATAGCTGGAAATATGGTCAGGTACTGGTCTAGGGGTTCTATTGCTGGAGATATGATCAGGTACTGCTTGAGGGGTTCTACTGCTGGAGATATGACCTGGTACTGGTTGAGAGGTTCTATTGCTGGAGATATGATCAAGTACTGGTCTAGGGGTTCTATAGCTGGAGATATGGTCAGGTACTGGTTGAGGGGTTCTATTACTGGAGATATGGTCAGGTACTGGTTGAGGGGTTCTATTGCTGGAGATATGATCAGGTACTGGTTGAGGGGTTCTATTACTGGAGATATGGTCAGGTACTGGTTGAGGGGTTCCAATGCTGGAAATATGGTCAGGTACTGGTCTAGGGGTTCTATTGCTGGAGATATGATCAGGTACTGGTCTAGGTGTTCTATTGCTGGAGATATGATCAGGTACTGCTTGAGGGGTTCTATTTCTGGAGATATGACCTGGTACTGGTTGAGGGGTTCTATTACTGGAGATATGATCAGGTACTGGTCTAGGGGTTCTATAGCTGAAGATATGGTCAGGTACTGGTTGAGGGGTTCTATTGCTAGAGATATGGTCAGGTACTGGTCTAGGGGTTCTATTGCTGGAGATATGATCAGGTACTGGTTGAGGGGTTCTATTGCTGGAGATATGGTCAGGTACTGGTCTAGGGGTTATATTGCTGGAGATATGATCAGGTACTGGTCGAGGGGTTCTATAGCTGGAGATATGATCAGGTACTGGTTGAGGGGTTCTATTACTGGAGATATGGTCAAGTACTGGTTGAGGGGTTCTATTGCTGGAGATATGATCAGGTACTGGTCTAGGGGTTCTATAGCTGGAGATATGATCAGGTAGTGGTTGAGGGGTTCTATTGCTGGAGATATGATCAGGTACTGGTTGAGGGGTTCTATAGCTGGAGATATGGTCAAGTACTGGTTGAGGGGTTCTATTGCTGGAGATATGATCAGGTACTGGTCTAGGGGTTCTATAGCTGGAGATATGATCAGGTACTGGTTGAGGGGTTCTAATGCTGGAGATATGGTCAGGTACTGGTTGAGGGGTTCTATAGCTGGAGATATGGTCAGATACTGGTCTAGGAATTCTATTGCTGGAGATATCAGCTACTGGTCTAGGGGTTCTATTGCTGGAGATATGGTCAGGTACTGGTTGAGGGGTTCTATTGCTGGAGATATGGTCAGGTACTGGTTGAGGGGTTCTATTGCTGGAGATATGGTCAGGTACTGGTTGAGGGGTTCTATTGCTGGAGATATGATCAGGTACTGGTCTAGGGGTTCTATTGTTGGAGATATGTTCAGGTACTGTTTGAGAGGTTCTATTGCTGGAGATATGATCAGGTACTGGTCGAGGGGTTCTATTGCTGGAGATATGGTCAGGTACTGGTTGAGGGGTTCTATTGCTGGAAATATGGTCAGGTACTGGTCTAGGGGTTCTATTGCTGGAGATATGATCAGGTACTGCTTGAGGGGTTCTACTGCTGGAGATATGACCTGGTACTGGTTGAGAGGTTCTATTGCTGGAGATATGATCAAGTACTGGTCTAGGGGTTCTATAGCTGGAGATATGGTCAGGTACTGGTTGAGGGGTTCTATTACTGGAGATATGGTCAGGTACTGGTTGAGGGGTTCTATTGCTGGAGATATGATCAGGTACTGGTTGAGGGGTTCTATTACTGGAGATATGGTCAGGTACTGGTTGAGGGGTTCCAATGCTGGAAATATGGTCAGGTACTGGTCTAGGGGTTCTATTGCTGGAGATATGATCAGGTACTGGTCTAGGTGTTCTATTGCTGGAGATATGATCAGGTACTGCTTGAGGGGTTCTATTTCTGGAGATATGACCTGGTACTGGTTGAGGGGTTCTATTACTGGAGATATGATCAGGTACTGGTCTAGGGGTTCTATAGCTGAAGATATGGTCAGGTACTGGTTGAGGGGTTCTATTGCTAGAGATATGGTCAGGTACTGGTCTAGGGGTTCTATTGCTGGAGATATGATCAGGTACTGGTTGAGGGGTTCTATTGCTGGAGATATGGTCAGGTACTGGTCTAGGGGTTATATTGCTGGAGATATGATCAGGTACTGGTCGAGGGGTTCTATAGCTGGAGATATGATCAGGTACTGGTTGAGGGGTTCTATTACTGGAGATATGGTCAGGTATTGGTTGAGGGGTTCTATTGCTGGACATATGGTCAGGTACTTGTCTAGGGGTTCTATTGCTGGAGATATGATCAGGTACTGGTTGAGGGGTTCTATTGCTGGAGATACAATCAGGTACTGGTCTAGGGGTTCTATAGCTGGAAATATGATCAGGTACTGGTCTAGGGGTTCTATTGCTGGAGATATGATCAGGTGCTGGCTGAGGGGTTCTATTGCTGGAGATATGGTCAGGTACTGGTTGAGGCGTTCTATAGCGAGAGATATGGTCAAGTAGTGGTCTAGGGGAATCTATTGCTGGAGATATGATCAGGTACTGGTCGAGGGGTTCTATTGCTGGAGATATGATGAAGTACTGGTCTAGGGGTTCTATTGCTGGAGATATGGTCAGGTACTGGGTGAGGAGTTCTATTGGGGGAGATATGACCAGGTACTGGTTGAGAGGTTCTATTGCTGGAGATATGGTCAGGTACTGGTCTAGGGGTTCTATTGCTGGAGATATTATCAGGTACTGGTTGAGGGGTTCTATTGCTGGAGATATGGTCAGGTACTGCTTGAGGTGTTCTATTGCTGGAGATATGATCAGGTACTGGTTGAGGGGTTCTATTGCTGGAGATATGATCAGGTACTGGTTGAGGGGTTCTATTGCTGGAGATACGATCAGGTACTGGTCTAGGGGTTCTATAGCTGGAGATATGATCAGGTACTGGTCTAGGGGTTCTATAGCTGGAGATATGATCAGGTACTGGTCTAGGGGTTCTATTGCTGGAGATATGGTCAGGTACTGGTCTAGCGGTTCTAATGCTGAAGATATGATCAGGTACTGGTTGAGGGGTTCTATTGCTGGAGATATGATCAGGTACTGGTTGAGGGGTTCTATTGTTGAAGATATGGTCAGGTACCAGTTGAGGGGTTCTATTGCTGGAGATATGATCAGGTACTGGTCTAGGGGTTCTATAGCTGGAGATATGATCAGGTAGTGGTTGAGGGGTTCTATTGCTGGAGATATGATCAGGTACTGGTTGAGGGGTTCTATAGCTGGAGATATGGTCAAGTACTGGTTGAGGGGTTCTATTGCTGGAGATATGATCAGGTACTGGTCTAGGGGTTCTATAGCTGGAGATATGATCAGGTAGTGGTTGAGGGGTTCTATTGCTGGAGATATGATCAGGTACTGGTTGAGGGGTTCTATAGCTGGAGATATGGTCAAGTACTGGTTGAGGGGTTCTATTGCTGGAGATATGATCAGGTACTGGTTGAGGGGTTCTATTGTTGAAGATATGGTCAGGTACCAGTTGAGGGGTTCTATTGCTGGAGATATGATCAGGTACTGGTCTAGGGGTTCTATAGCTGGAGATATGATCAGGTAGTGGTTGAGGGGTTCTATTGCTGGAGATATGATCAGGTACTGGTTGAGGGGTTCTATAGCTGGAGATATGGTCAAGTACTGGTTGAGGGGTTCTATTGCTGGAGATATGATCAGGTACTGGTCTAGGGGTTCTATAGCTGGAGATATGATCAGGTACTGGTTGAGGGGGTTCTATTGCTGGAGATATGGTCAGATACTGGTCTAGGAATTCTATTGCTGGAGATATCAGCTACTGGTCTAGGGGTTCTATTGCTGGAGATATGGTCAGGTACTGGTTGAGGGGTTCTATTGCTGGAGATATGGTCAGGTACTGGTTGAGGGGTTCTATTGCTGGAGATATGGTCAGGTACTGGTTGAGGGGTTCTATTGCTGGAGATATGATCAGGTACTGGTCTAGGGGTTCTATTGTTGGAGATATGTTCA
Organism: Eledone cirrhosa; assembly: GCA_964016885.1. Lineage (NCBI taxonomy): Eukaryota > Metazoa > Mollusca > Cephalopoda > Octopoda > Eledonidae > Eledone > Eledone cirrhosa. Next base: position 421,899,707 of record OZ024740.1, read on the forward strand.
GGTACTGGTTGAGGGGTTCTATTACTGGAGATATGGTCAGGTACTGGTTGAGGGGTTCTATTACTGCAGATATGGTCAGGTACTGGTCTAGGGGTTCTATTGCTGGAGATATGGTCAGGTACTGGTTGAGGGGTTCTATTACTGGAGATATGGTCAGGTACTGGTTGATGGGTTCTATTACTGCAGATATGGTCAGGTACTGGTTGAGGGGTTCTATTACTGCAGATATGGTCAGGTACTGGTTGAGGGGTTCTATTGCTGGAGATATGGTCAGGTACTGGTTGAGGGGTTCTATTGCTGGAGATATGATCAGGTACTGGTCGAAGGGTTCTATTGCTGGAGATATGGTCAGGTACTGGTTGAGGGGTTCTATTACTGGAGATATGGTCAGGTACTGGTTGAGGTGTTCTATTACTGCAGATATGGTCAGGTACTGGTTGAGGGGTTCTATTACTGGAGATATGGTCAGGTACTGGTTGAGGGGTTCTATTACTGCAGATATGGTCAGGTACTGGTTGAGGGGTTCTATTGCTGGAGATATGATCAGGTACTGGTCGAGGGGTTCTATTGCTGGAGATATGGTCAGGTACTGGTTGAGGGGTTCTATTACTGGAGATATGGTCAGGTACTGGTTGAGGGGTTCTATTACTGCAGATATGGTCAGGTACTGGTTGAGGGGTTCTATTGCTGGAAATATGGTCAGGTACTGGTCTAGGGGTTCTATTGCTGGAGATATGATCAGGTACTGCTTGAGGGGTTCTACTGCTGGAGATATGACCTGGTACTGGTTGAGAGGTTCTATTGCTGGAGATATGATCAAGTACTGGTCTAGGGGTTCTATAGCTGGAGATATGGTCAGGTACTGGTTGAGGGGTTCTATTACTGGAGATATGGTCAGGTACTGGTTGAGGGGTTCTATTGCTGGAGATATGATCAGGTACTGGTTGAGGGGTTCTATTACTGGAGATATGGTCAGGTACTGGTTGAGGGGTTCCAATGCTGGAAATATGGTCAGGTACTGGTCTAGGGGTTCTATTGCTGGAGATATGATCAGGTACTGGTCTAGGTGTTCTATTGCTGGAGATATGATCAGGTACTGCTTGAGGGGTTCTATTTCTGGAGATATGACCTGGTACTGGTTGAGGGGTTCTATTACTGGAGATATGATCAGGTACTGGTCTAGGGGTTCTATAGCTGAAGATATGGTCAGGTACTGGTTGAGGGGTTCTATTGCTAGAGATATGGTCAGGTACTGGTCTAGGGGTTCTATTGCTGGAGATATGATCAGGTACTGGTTGAGGGGTTCTATTGCTGGAGATATGGTCAGGTACTGGTCTAGGGGTTATATTGCTGGAGATATGATCAGGTACTGGTCGAGGGGTTCTATAGCTGGAGATATGATCAGGTACTGGTTGAGGGGTTCTATTACTGGAGATATGGTCAGGTATTGGTTGAGGGGTTCTATTACTGGAGATATGATCAGGTACTGGTCTAGGGGTTCTATAGCTGAAGATATGGTCAGGTACTGGTTGAGGGGTTCTATTGCTAGAGATATGGTCAGGTACTGGTCTAGGGGTTCTATTGCTGGAGATATGATCAGGTACTGGTTGAGGGGTTCTATTGCTGGAGATACAATCAGGTACTGGTCTAGGGGTTCTATAGCTGGAAATATGATCAGGTACTGGTCTAGGGGTTCTATTGCTGGAGATATGATCAGGTGCTGGCTGAGGGGTTCTATTGCTGGAGATATGGTCAGGTACTGGTTGAGGCGTTCTATAGCGAGAGATATGGTCAAGTAGTGGTCTAGGGGAATCTATTGCTGGAGATATGATCAGGTACTGGTCGAGGGGTTCTATTGCTGGAGATATGATGAAGTACTGGTCTAGGGGTTCTATTGCTGGAGATATGGTCAGGTACTGGGTGAGGAGTTCTATTGGGGGAGATATGACCAGGTACTGGTTGAGAGGTTCTATTGCTGGAGATATGGTCAGGTACTGGTCTAGGGGTTCTATTGCTGGAGATATTATCAGGTACTGGTTGAGGGGTTCTATTGCTGGAGATATGGTCAGGTACTGCTTGAGGTGTTCTATTGCTGGAGATATGATCAGGTACTGGTTGAGGGGTTCTATTGCTGGAGATATGATCAGGTACTGGTTGAGGGGTTCTATTGCTGGAGATACGATCAGGTACTGGTCTAGGGGTTCTATAGCTGGAGATATGATCAGGTACTGGTCTAGGGGTTCTATAGCTGGAGATATGATCAGGTACTGGTCTAGGGGTTCTATTGCTGGAGATATGGTCAGGTACTGGTCTAGCGGTTCTAATGCTGAAGATATGATCAGGTACTGGTTGAGGGGTTCTATTGCTGGAGATATGATCAGGTACTGGTTGAGGGGTTCTATTACTGGAGATATGGTCAGGTATTGGTTGAGGGGTTCTATTGCTGGACATATGGTCAGGTACTTGTCTAGGGGTTCTATTGCTGGAGATATGATCAGGTACTGGTTGAGGGGTTCTATTGCTGGAGATACAATCAGGTACTGGTCTAGGGGTTCTATAGCTGGAAATATGATCAGGTACTGGTCTAGGTGTTCTATTGCTGGAGATATGGTCAGGTATTGGTTGAGGGGTTCTATTGCTGGACATATGGTCAGGTACTGGTCTAGGGGTTCTATTGCTGGAGATATGATCAGGTGCTGGCTGAGGGGTTCTATTGCTGGAGATATGGTCAGGTACTGGTTGAGGCGTTCTATAGCGAGAGATATGGTCAGGTAGTGGTCTAGGGGAATCTATTGCTGGAGATATGATCAGGTACTGGTCGAGGGGTTCTATTGCTGGAGACATGACCAGGTACTGGTTGTGGGGTTCTATTGCTGGAGATATGGTCAGGTACTGGTTGAGGGGTTCTATAGCTAGAGATATGGTCAGGTACTGGTTGAGAGGATCTATTGCTGGAGATATGATGAAGTACTGGTCTAGGGGTTCTATTGCTGGAGATATGGTCAGGTACTGGGTGAGGAGTTCTATTGGGGGAGATATGACCAGGTACTGGTTGAGAGGTTCTATTGCTGGAAATATGGTCAGGTACTGGTCTAGGAGTTCTATTGCAGGAGATATGGTAAGGTACTGGTCTAGGGGTTCTATTGCTGGAGATATTATCAGGTACTGGTTGAGGGGTTCTATTGCTGGAGATATGGTCAGGTACTGCTTGAGGTGTTCTATTGCTGGAGATATGATCAGGTACTGGTTGAGGGGTTCTATTGCTGGAGATATGATCAGGTACTGGTTGAGGGGTTCTATTGCTGGAGATACGATCAGGTACTGGTCTAGGGGTTCTATAGCTGGAGATATGATCAGGTACTGGTCTAGGGGTTCTATAGCTGGAGATATGATCAGGTACTGGTCTAGGGGTTCTATTGCTGGAGATATGGTCAGGTACTGGTCTAGCGGTTCTAATGCTGAAGATATGATCAGGTACTGGTTGAGGGGTTCTATTGCTGGAGATATGATCAGGTACTGGTTGAGGGGTTCTATTGTTGAAGATATGGTCAGGTACCAGTTGAGGGGTTCTATTGCTGGAGATATGATCAGGTACTGGTCTAGGGGTTCTATAGCTGGAGATATGATCAGGTAGTGGTTGAGGGGTTCTATTGCTGGAGATATGATCAGGTACTGGTTGAGGGGTTCTATAGCTGGAGATATGGTCAAGTACTGGTTGAGGGGTTCTATTGCTGGAGATATGATCAGGTACTGGTCTAGGGGTTCTATAGCTGGAGATATGATCAGGTACTGGTTGAGGGGTTCTATTGCTGGAGATATGGTCAGGTACTGGTTGAGGGGTTCTATAGCTGGAGATATGGTCAGATACTGGTCTAGGAATTCTATTGCTGGAGATATCAGCTACTGGTCTAGGGGTTCTATTGCTGGAGATATGGTCAGGTACTGGTTGAGGGGTTCTATTGCTGGAGATATGGTCAGGTACTGGTTGAGGGGTTCTATTGCTGGAGATATGGTCAGGTACTGGTTGAGGGGTTCTATTGCTGGAGATATGGTCAGGTACTGGTTGAGGGGTTCTATAGCAGGAGATATGATCAGGTACTGGTCTAGGGGTTCTATTGCTGGAGATATGATCAGGTACTGGTTGAGGGGTTCTATTACTGGAGATATGGTCAGGTACTGGTTGAGGGGTTCTATTACTGCAGATATGGTCAGGTACTGGTTGAGGGGTTCTATTGCTGGAAATATGGTCAGGTACTGGTTGAGGGGTTCTATTGCTGGAGATATGGTCAGGTACTGGTTGAGGGGTTCTATTGCTGGAGATATGATCAGGTACTGGTTGAGGGGTTCTATTACTGGAGATATGGTCAGGTACTGGTTGAGGGGTTCCAATGCTGGAAATATGGTCAGGTACTGGTCTAGGGGTTCTATTGCTGGAGATATGGTCAGGTACTGGTTGAGGGGTTCAATTGCTGGAGATATGATCAAGTACTGGTCTAGGAGTTCTATTGCTGGAGATATGGTCAGGTACTGGTCTAGGGGTTCTATTGCTGTAGATGTGATCAGGTGCTGGCTGAGGAGTTCTATTGCTGGAGATATGGTCAGGTACTGGTTGAGGGGTTCTATTGCTGTAGATATGGTCAGATACTGGTCTAGGAGTTCTATTGCTGGAGATATCAGGTACTGGTCTAGGGGTTCTATTGCTGGAGATATGGTCAGCTACTGGTCTAGGGGTTCTATAGCTGGAGATATGACCAGGTACTGGTTGCGGGTGTTCTATTGCTGGAGATATCAGGTACTGGTCTAGGGGTTCTATTGCTGGAGATATGGTCAGCTACTGGTCTAGGGGTTCTATTGCTAGAGATATGACCAGGTACTGGTTGAGGGGTTTCTATTGCTGGAGATATCAGGTACTGGTCTAGGGGTTCTATTGCTGGAGATATGGTCAGGTACTGGTCTAGGGGTTCTATTGCTGGAGATATGGTCAGGTACTGGTTGAGGGGTTCTATTGCTGGAGATATGGTCAGGTACTGGTTGAAGGGTTCTATTGCTGGAGATATGATCAGGTACTGGTTGAGGGTTTCTATTGCTGGAGATATGGTCAGGTACTGGTCTAGGGGTTCTATTGATGGAGATGTGACCAGGTACTGGTCTAGGGGTTCTATTGCTGGAGATATGGTCAAGTAATGGTCTAGGGGTTCTATAGCTCAAGATATGGTCAGGTACTGGCTGAGGGGTTCTATTGCTGGAGATATAATCAGATACTGGTTGAAGGGTTGTATTGCTGGAGATCTGATCAGGTACTGGTTGAGGGGATCTATAGGTGGAGATATGGTCATGTACTGATCTAGGGGTTCTATTGCTGGAGATATGATCAGGTACTGCTCTAGGGGTTCTATTGTTGGAGATATGTTCAGGTACTGGTTGAGAGGTTCTATTGCTGGAGATATGACCAGGTACTGGTTGAGGGGTTCTATTGCTGGAGATATGGTCAGGCACTGGGCTAGGGGTTCTATTGCTGGAGATATGATCAGGTACTGGTCTAGGGGTTCTATTGCTGGAGATATGGTCAGGTACTGGTCTAGGAGTTCTATTGCTGGAGATATGGTCAAGTACTGGTCTAGGAGTTCTATTGCTGGAGATATGATCAGGTACTGGTCTAGGAGTTCTATTGCAGGAGATATGATCAGGTACTGGTTGAGGGGTTCTATTGCTGGAGATATGATCAGGTACTGGGTGAGGGGTTCTATTGCTGGATATATGGTCAGGTACTGGTTGAGGGGTTCTATTGCTGGAGATATGGTCAGGTACTGGTTGAGGGGTTCTATTGCTGGAGATATGGTCAGGTAATGGTCTAGGGGTTCTATTGCTGGAGATATGGTTAGGTACTGGTTGAGGGGTTCTATTGCTGGAGATATGATTAGGTACTGGTTGAGGGGTTCTATTGCTGGAGATATGGTCAGGTACTGGTTGAGGGGTTCTATTGCTGGAGATATGATCAGGTACTGGTTGAGGGGTTCTATTGCTGGAGATATGATCAGGTACTGGTTGAGGGGTACTATTGCTGGAGATATGGTCAGGTACTGGTTTATGGGTTCCATAGCTGGAGATATGATCATGTACTGGTCTAGGGGTTCTATTGCTGGAGATATGACCAGATACTGGTTGAGAGGTTCTATTGCTGGAGATATGGTCAAGTACTGGTCTAGGGGTTCTATAGCTGAAGATATGGTCAGGTACTGGTCTAGGGGTTCTATAGCTGGGGATATGATCAGGTACTGGTCTAGGAGTTCTATTGCTGGAGATGTGGTCAGGTACTGGTTGAGGGGTTCTATTGCTGTAGATATGACCAGGTACTGGTTGCGGGGGTTCTATTGCTGGAGATATCAGGTACTGGTCTAGTGGTTCTATTGCTGGAGATATGGTCAGCTACTGGTCTAGGGGTTCTATTGCTAGAGATATGACCAGGTACTGGTTGCGGGGGTTCTATTGCTGGAGATATCAGGTACTGGTCTAGGGGTTCTATTGTTGGAGATATGGTCAGGTACTGGTCTAGGGGTTCTATTGATGGAGATGTGACCAGGTACTGGTCTAGGGGTTCTATTGCTGGAGATATGGTCAAGTACTGGTCTAGGGGTTCTATAGCTGAAGATATGGTCAGGTACTGGTCTAGGGGTTCTATTGCTGGAGATATGATCAGGTACTGGTCTAGGAGTTCTATTGCTGGAGATATGATCAGGTACTGGTTGAGAGGTTCTATTGCTGGAGATATGGTCAGGTACTGGTTGAGGGGTTCTATTGCTGGAGATATGGTCAGGTACTGGTTGAGGGTTTCTATTGCTGGAGATATGACCAGGTACTGGTTGAGGGGTTCTATTGCTGGAGATATGGTCAGGTACTGGTTGAGGGGTTCTATTGCTGGAGATATGGTCAGGTAATGGTCTAGGGGTTCTATTTCTGGAGATATGGTCAGGTACTGGGTGAGGGGTTCTATTGCTGGAGATATGGTCAGGTACTGGTTGAGGGGTTCTATTGCTGGAGATATCAGGTACTGGTCTAGGGGTTCTATTGCTGGAGATATGGTCAGCTACTGGTCTAGGGGTTCTATTGCTGGAGATATGGTCAGGTACTGGTTGAGGGGTTCTATTGCTGGAGATATGGTCAGGTACTGGTTGAGGGGTTTCTATTGCTGGAGATATCAGGTACTGGTCTAGGGGTTCTATTGCTGGAGATATGGTCAGGTACTGGTCTAGGGGTTCTATAGCTGGAGATATGGTCAGGTGCTGGTCTAGGGGTTCTATTACTGGAGATATGGTCAGGTGCTGGTTGAGGGGTTCTATTACTGGAGATATGGTCAGGTACTGGTTGAGGGGTTCTATTGCTGGAGATATGATCAGATACTGGTCGAGGGGTTCTATAGATGGAGGTATGGTCAGGTACTGGTTGAGGGGTTCTATTGCTGGAGAAATGATCAGGTACTGGTCGAGGGGTTCTATAGCTTGAGATATGGACAGGTACTGGTCTAGGGGTTCTATTGCTGGAGATATGATCAGGTACTGGTTGAGGGGTTCTATTGCTGGAGATATGGTCAGGTACTGGTTGAGGGGTGCTATTCCTGGAGATATGGTCAGATACTGGTCTAGGGGTTCTATTGCTGGAGATATGTTTAGGTACTGGTTGAGGGGTTCCATTGCTGGAGATATGGTCAGGTACTGGTCTAGGGGTTCTATTGCTGGAGATATGTTTAGGTACTGGTTGAAAGGTTCTATTGCTGGAGATATGATCAAATACTGGTCTAGGGGTTCTATAACTGTAGATATGGTCAGGTACTTGTTGAGGGGTTCTATTGCTGGAGACAAGATCATGTACTGGTTGAGGGGTTCTATTGCTGGAGATATGATCAGGTACTGGTCTAGGGGTTCTATTGCTGAAGATATGAACAGGTACTGGTCTAGGAGTTCTATTGCTGGATATATGATCAGGTACTGTTGAGGGGTTCTGTTGCTGGAGATATGACCAGGTACTGGTCTAGGGGTTATATTGCTGAAGATATGGTCAGGTACTGGTTGAGGGGTTCTATTGCTGGAGATATGATCAGGTACTGGTTGAGGGGTACTATTGCTGGAGATATGGTCAGGTACTGGTTTATGGGTTCTATAGCTGGAGATATGATCATGTACTCGTCTAGGGGTTCTATTGCTGGAGATATGACCAGATACTGGTTGAGGTTCTATTGCTGGAGATATGGTCAACTACTGGTCTAGGAGTTCTATTGCTGGAGATATGACCAGATACTGGTTGAGGTTCTATTGCAGGAGATATGGTCAGGTACTGGTCTAGGGGTTCTATTGCTAGAGATATGACCAGGTACTGGTTGAGGGGGTTCTATTGCTGGAGATATCAGGTACTGGTCTACGGGTTCTATTGCTGGAGATATGATCAGGTACTGGTCTAGGGGTTATATTGCTGAAGATATGGTCAGGTACTGGTTGAGGGGTTCTATTGCTGGAGATATGATCAGGTACTGGTTGAGGGGTACTATTGCTGGAGATATGGTCAGGTACTGGTTTATGGGTTCTATAGCTGGAGATATGATCATGTACTGGTCTAGGGGTTCTATTGCTGGAGATAAGACCAGATACTGGTTGAGAGGTTCTATTGCTGGAGATATGATGAAGCACTGGTCTAGGGGTTCTATTGCTGAAGATATGATCAGGTACTGGTTGAGGGGTTCTATTGCTGGAGATATGATCAGGTACTGGTTGAGGGGTTCTATTGCTGGAGATATGGTCAGGTACTGGTTGAGGGGTTCTATTGCTGGAGATATGGTCAGGTACTGGTCTAGGGGTTCTATTGCTGGAGATATGGTCAGGTACTGGTTGAGGGGTTCTATTGCTGGAGATATGATTAGGTACTGGTTGAGGGGTTCTATTGCTGGAGATATGATCAGGTACTGGTCTAGGGGTTCTATTGCTGGAGATGTGATCAGGTGCTGGCTGAGGAGTTCTATTGCTGGAGATATGGTCAGGTACTGGTTGAGGGGTTCTATTGCTGTAGATATGGTCAGATACTGGTCTAGGAGTTCTATTGCTGGAGATATCAGGTACTGGTCTAGGGGTTCTATTGCTGGAGATATGGTCAGCTACTGGTCTAGGGGTTCTATTGCTGGAGATATGATCAGGTACTGCTCTAGGGGTTCTATTGTTGGAGATATGTTCAGGTACTGGTTGAGAGGTTCTATTGCTGGAGGTATGATCAGGTACCGGTTGAGGGGTTCTATTGCTGGAGATATGGTCAGGTACTGGGCTAGGGGTTCTATTGCTGGAGATATGATCAGGTACTGGTCTAGGCGTTCTATTGCTGGAGATATGGTCAGGTACTGGTCTAGGAGTTCTATTGCTGGAGATATGATCAGGTACTGGTCTAGGAGTTCTATTGCTGGAGATATGATCAGGTACTGGTTGAGGGGTTCTATTGCTGGAGATATGGGCAGGTACTGGGTGAGGGGTTCTATTGCTGGAGATATGGTCAGGTACTGGTTGAGGGGTTCTATTGCTGGAGATATGGTCAGGTACTGGTTGAGGGGTTCTATTGCTGGAGATATGGTCAGGTACTGGTCTAGGGATTCTATTGCTGGAGATATGGTCAGGTACTGGTTGAGGGGTTCTATTGCTGGAGATATGATTAGGTACTGGTTGAGGGATTCTATTGCTGGAGATATGGTCAGATACTGGTCTAGGAGCTCTATTGCTGGAGATATCAGGTACAGGTCTAGGGGTTCTATTGCTGGAGATATGGTCAGCTACTGGTCTAGGGGTTCTATTGCTGGAGATATGACCAGGTACTGGTTGAGGGGGTTCCATTGCTGGAGATATCAGGTACTGGTTTAGAGGTTCTATTGCTGGAGATATGGTCAGCTACTGGTCTAGGTGTTCTATTGCTGGAGATATGACCAGGTACTGGTTGAGGGGGTTCTATTGCTGGAGATATGGTCAGGTACTGGTTGAGGGGTTCTATTGCTGGAAATATGGTCAGGTACTGGTTGAGGGGTTCTATTGCTGGAGATATGATCAGGTACTGCTTGAGGGGTTCTATTGCTGGAGATATGACCTGGTACTGGTTGAGAGGTTCTATTGCTGGAGATATGATCAAGTACTGGTCTAGGGGTTCTATAGCTGGAGATATGGTCAGGTACTGGTTGAGGGGTTCTATAGCTAGAGATATGGTCAGGTACTGGTCTAGGAGTTCTATTGCTGGAAATATGATCAGGTACTGGTTGAGGGGTTCTATTGCTGGAGATATGGTCAGGTACTGGTCTAGGGGTTCTATAGCTGGAGATATGATCAGGTAGTGGTTGAGGGGTTCTATTGCTGGAGATATGATCAGGTACTGGTTGAGGGGTTCTATTACTGGAGATATGGTCAGGTACTGCTTGAGGGGTGCTATTCCTGGAAATATGGTCAGGTACTGGTTGAGGGGTTCTATTGCTGGAGATATGGTCAGGTACTGGTCTAGTTCTATTGCTGGAGATATGATCAGGTACTGGTTGACGGGTTCTATTGCTGGAGATATTGTCAGGTAGTGGTCTAGGGGATTCTATTGCTGGAGATATGATCAGGTACTGGTCGAGGGGTTCTATTACTGGAGATATGGTCAGGTACTGGTTGAGAGGTTCTATTGCTGCAGATATGATCAGGTACTGGTTGAGGGGTTCTATTACTGGAGATATGGTCAGGTACTGCTTGAGGGGTGCTATTCCTGGAAATATGGTCAGGTACTGGTTGAGGGGTTCTATTGCTGGAGATATGGTCAGGTACTGGTCTAGGGGTTCTATTGCTGGAGATATGATCAGGTACTGGTTGAGGGGTTCTATTGCTGGAGATATGATCAGGTACTGGTCTAGGGGTTCTATTGCTGAAGATATGAACAGGTACTGGTCTAGGAGTTCTATTGCTGGAGATATGATCAGGTACTGTTGAGGGGTTCTATTGCTGGAGATATGATCAGGTACTGGTCTAGGGGTTCTATTGCTGAAGATATGAACAGGTACTGGTCTAGGAGTTCTGTTGCTGGAGATATGACCAGGTACTGGTCTAGGGGTTATATTGCTGAAGATATGGTCAGGTACTGGTTGAGGGGTTCTATTGCTGGAGATATGATCAGGTACTGGTTGAGGGGTACTATTGCTGGAGATATGGTCAGGTACTGGTTTATGGGTTCTATAGCTGGAGATATGATCATGTACTGGTCTAGGGGTTCTATTGCTGGAGATATGACCAGATAATGGTTGAGAGGTTCTATTGCTGGAGATATGATGAAGCACTGGTCTAGAGGTTCTATTGCTGAAGATATGATCAGGTACTGGTTGAGGGGTTCTATTGCGGGAGATATGGTCAGGTACTGGTTGAGGGGTTCTATTGCTGGAGATATGGTGAGGTACTGACTGAGGGGTTCTATTGCTGGAGATATGGTCAGGTACTGGTCTAGGGGTTCTATTGCTGGAGATATGGTCAGGTACTGGTTGAGGGGTTCTATTGCTGGAGATATGATTAGGTACTGGTTGAGGGGTTCTATTGCTGGAGATATGATCAGGTACTGGTTGAGGGGTTCTATTGCTGGAGATATGATCAGGTACTGGTCTAGGAGTTCTATTGCTGGAGATATGGTCAGGTACTGGTTGAGGGGTTCTATTGCTGTAGATATGGTCAGATACTGGTCTAGGAGTTCTATTGCTGGAGATATCAGGTACTGGTCTAGGGGTTCTATTGCTGGAGATATGGTCAGCTACTGGTCTAGGGGTTCTATTGCTGGAGATATGACCAGGTACTGGTTGAGGGGGTTCTATTGCTGGAGATATCAGCTACTGGTTTAGGGGTTCTATTGCTGGAGATATGGTCAGCTACTGGTCTAGGTGTTCTATTGCTGGAGATATGACCAGGTACTGATTGAGGGGGTTCTATTGCTGGAGATATGGTCAGTTACTGGTTGAGGGGTTCTATTGCTGGAAATATGGTCAGGTACTGGTTGAGGGGTTCTATTGCTGGAGATATGGTCAGGTACTGGTCTAGGGGTTCTATTGCTGGAGATATGATCAGGTACTGCTTGAGGGGTTCTATTGCTGGAGATATGACCTGGTACTGGTTGAGAGGTTCTATTGCTGGAGATATGATCAAGTACTGGTCTAGGGGTTCTATAGCTGGAGATATGGTCAGGTACTGGTTGAGGGGTTCTATTACTGGAGATATGGTCAGGTACTGGTTGTGGGGTTCTATTGCTGGAGATATGGTCAGGTACTGGTTGAGGGGTTCTATAGCTAGAGATATGGTCAGGTACTGGTCTAGGAGTTCTATTGCTGGAGATATGATCAGGTACTGGTTGAGGGGTTCTATTGCTGGAGATATGGTCAGGTACTGGTTGAGGGGTTCTATAGCTAGAGATATGGTCAGGTACTGGTCTAGTTCTATTGCTGGAGATATGATCAGGTACTGGTTGAGGGGTTCTATTGCTGGAGATATTGTCAGGTAGTGGTCTAGGGGATTCTATTGCTGGAGATATGATCAGGTACTGGTCGAGGGGTTCTATTACTGGAGATATGGTCAGGTACTGGTTGAGGGGTTCTATTGCTGCAGATATGATCAGGTACTGGTTGAGGGGTTCTATTACTGGAGATATGGTCAGGTACTGGTTGAGGGGTGCTATTCCTGGAAATATGGTCAGGTACTGGTTGAGGGGTTCTATTGCTGGAGATATGGTCAGGTACTGGTCTAGGGGTTCTATTGCTGGAGATATGATCAGGTACTGGTTGAGGGGTTCTATTGCTGGAGATATGATCAGGTACTGGTCTAGGGGTTCTATAGCTGGAGATATGATCAGGTACTGGTCTAGGGGTTCTATTGCTGGAGATATGACCAGGTACTGGTTGAGAGGTTCTATTGCTGGAGATCTGATCATCAAGTACTGGTCTAGGGGTTCTATTGCTGGAGATATGGTCAGGTACTGGTTGAGGGGTTCCATTGCTGGAGATATGGTCAGGTACTGGTCTAGGGGTTCTATTGCTGGAGATATGTTTAGGTACTGGTTGAAAGGTTCTATTGCTGGAGATATGATCAAATACTGGTCTAGGGGTTCTATAACTGTAGATATGGTCAGGTACTTGCTGAGGGGTTCTATTGCTGGAGACATGATCATGTACTGGTTGATGGGTTCTATTGCTGGAGATATGATCAGGTACTGGTCTAGGGGTTCTAATGCTGAAGATATGAACAGGTACTGGTCTAGGAGTTCTATTGCTGGAGATATGATCAGGTACTGTTGAGGGGTTCTGTTGCTGGAGATATGACCAGGTACTGGTCTAGGGGTTATATTGCTGAAGATATGGTCAGGTACTGGTTTATGGGTTCTATTGCTGGAGATATGATCAGGTACTGGTTGAGGGGTACTATTGCTGGAGATATGGTCAGGTACTGGTTTATGGGTTCTATAGCTGGAGATATGATAATGTACTGGTCTAGGGGTTTTATTGCTGGAGATATGACCAGATACTGGTTGAGAGGTTCTATTGCTGGAGATATGATGAAGCACTGGTCTAGGGGTTCTATTGCTGAAGATATGATCAGGTACTGGTTGAGGGGTTCTATTGCTGGAGATATGGTCAGGTACTGGTTGAGAGGTTCTATTGCTGGAGATCTGATCAGGTACTGGTTGAGGGGTTCTATTGCTGGAGATATGGTCAGGTACTGGTCTAGGGGTTCTATTGCTGGAGATATGGTCAGGTACTGGTTGAGGGGTTCTATTGCTGGAGATATGATTAGGTACTGGTTGAGGGGTTCTATTGCTGGAGATATGATCATGTACTGGTCTAGGGGTTCTATTGCTGGAGATATGGTCAGGTACTGGTTGAGGGGTTCTATTGCTGGAGATATGATCAGGTACTGGTCTAGGAGTTCTATTGCTGGAGATATGGTCAGGTACTGGTTGAGGGGTTCTATTGCTGTAGATATGGTCAGATACTGGTCTAGGAGTTCTATTGCTGGAGATATCAGGTACTGGTCTAGGGGTTCTATTGCTGGAGATATGGTCAGCTACTGGTCTAGGGGTTCTATTGCTGGAGATATGACCAGGTACTGGTTGAGGGGGTTCTATTGCTGGAGATATCAGCTACTGGTTGAGGGGTTCTATTGCTGGAGATATGGTCAGCTACTGGTCTAGGTGTTCTATTGCTGGAGATATGACCAGGTACTGGTTGAGGGGGTTCTATTGCTGGAGATATGGTCAGTTACTGGTTGAGGGGTTCTATTGCTGGAAATATGGTCAGGTACTGGTTGAGGGGTTCTATTGCTGGAGATATGGTCAGGTACTGGTCTAGGGGTTCTATTGCTGGAGATATGATCAGGTACTGCTTGAGGGGTTCTATTGCTGGAGATATGACCTGGTACTGGTTGAGAGGTTCTATTGCTGGAGATATGATCAAGTACTGGTCTAGGGGTTCTATAGCTGGAGATATGGTCAGGTACTGGTTGAGGGGTTCTATTACTGGAGATATGGTCAGGTACTGGTTGTGGGGTTCTATTGCTGGAGATATGGTCAGGTACTGGTTGAGGGGTTCTATAGCTAGAGATATGGTCAGGTACTGGTCTAGGAGTTCTATTGCTGGAGATATGATCAGGTACTGGTTGAGGGGTTCTATTGCTGGAGATATGGTCAGGTACTGGTTGAGGGGTTCTATAGCTAGAGATATGGTCAGGTACTGGTCTAGTTCTATTGCTGGAGATATGATCAGGTACTGGTTGAGGGGTTCTATTGCTGGAGATATTGTCAGGTAGTGGTCTAGGGGATTCTATTGCTGGAGATATGATCAGGTACTGGTCGAGGGGTTCTATTACTGGAGATATGGTCAGGTACTGGTTGAGGGGTTCTATTGCTGCAGATATGATCAGGTACTGGTTGAGGGGTTCTATTACTGGAGATATGGTCAGGTACTGGTTGAGGGGTGCTATTCCTGGAAATATGGTCAGGTACTGGTTGAGGGGTTCTATTGCTGGAGATATGGTCAGGTACTGGTCTAGGGGTTCTATTGCTGGAGATATGATCAGGTACTGGTTGAGGGGTTCTATTGCTGGAGATATGATCAGGTACTGGTCTAGGGGTTCTATAGCTGGAGATATGATCAGGTACTGGTCTAGGGGTTCTATTGCTGGAGATATGACCAGGTACTGGTTGAGAGGTTCTATTGCTGGAGATCTGATCATCAAGTACTGGTCTAGGGGTTCTATTGCTGGAGATATGGTCAGGTACTGGTTGAGGGGTTCCATTGCTGGAGATATGGTCAGGTACTGGTCTAGGGGTTCTATTGCTGGAGATATGTTTAGGTACTGGTTGAAAGGTTCTATTGCTGGAGATATGATCAAATACTGGTCTAGGGGTTCTATAACTGTAGATATGGTCAGGTACTTGCTGTGGGGTTCTATTGCTGGAGACATGATCATGTACTGGTTGATGGGTTCTATTGCTGGAGATATGATCAGGTACTGGTCTAGGGGTTCTAATGCTGAAGATATGAACAGGTACTGGTCTAGGAGTTCTATTGCTGGAGATATGATCAGGTACTGTTGAGGGGTTCTGTTGCTGGAGATATGACCAGGTACTGGTCTAGGGGTTATATTGCTGAAGATATGGTCAGGTACTGGTTTATGGGTTCTATTGCTGGAGATATGATCAGGTACTGGTTGAGGGGTACTATTGCTGGAGATATGGTCAGGTACTGGTTTATGGGTTCTATAGCTGGAGATATGATAATGTACTGGTCTAGGGGTTTTATTGCTGGAGATATGACCAGATACTGGTTGAGAGGTTCTATTGCTGGAGATATGATGAAGCACTGGTCTAGGGGTTCTATTGCTGAAGGTACTGGTTGAGGGGTTCTATTGCTGGAGATATGGTCAGGTACTGGTTGAGAGGTTCTATTGCTGGAGATCTGATCAGGTACTGGTTGAGGGGTTCTATTGCTGGAGATATGGTCAGGTACTGGTCTAGGGGTTCTATTGCTGGAGATATGGTCAAGTACTGGTTGAGGGGTTCTATTGCTGGAGATATGATTAGGTACTGGTTGAGGGGTTCTATTGCTGGAGATATGATCAGGTACTGGTCTAAGGGTTCTATTGCTGGAGATATGGTCAGGTACTGGTTGAGGGGTTCTATTGCTGGAGATATGATCAGGTACTGGTCTAGGGGTTCTATTGCTGGAGATATGGTCAGGTACTGGTCTAGGGGTTCTATTGCTGGAGATATGATCAGGTGCTGGCTGAGGAGTTCTATTGCTGGAGATATGGTCAGGTACTGGTTGAGGGGTTCTATTGCTGTAGATATGGTCAGATACTGGTCTAGGAGTTCTATTGCTGGAGATATCAGGTACTGGTCTAGGGGTTCTATTGCAGGAGATATGGTCAGCTACTGGTCTAGGGGTTCTATTGCTGGAGATATGACCAGGTACTGGTTGAGGGGGTTCTATTGCTGGAGATATCAGGTACTGGTCTAGGTTCTATTGCTGGAGATATGGTCAGCTACTGGTCTAGGGGTTCTATTGCTAGAGATATGACCAGGTACTGGTTGAGGGGGTTCTATTGCTGGAGATATCAGGTACTGGTCTACGGGTTCTATTGCTGGAGATATAGTCAGCTACTGGTCTAGGGGTTCTATTGCTGGAGATATGGTCAGGTACTGGTTGAAGGGTTATATTGCTGGAGATATGGTCAGGTACTGGTTGAAGGGTTCTATTGCTGGAGATATGATCAGGTACTGGTTGAGGGTTTCTATTGCTGGAGATATGGTCAGGTACTGGTCTAGGGGTTCTATTGATGGAGATGTGACCAGGTACTGGTCTAGGGGTTCTATTGCTGGAGATATGGTCAAGTACTGGTCTAGGGGTTCTATAGCTGAAGATATGGTCAGGTACTGGTCTAGGGGTTCTATAGCTGGATATAGGGTCAGGTACTGGTCTAGGGGTTCTATTGCTGGAGATATGATCAGGTACTGGTTTAGGGGTTGTATTGCTGGAGATCTGATCAGGTACTGGTTGAGGGGTTCTATAGCTGGAGATATGGTCTGGTACTGGTCTAGGGGTTCTATTGCTGGAGATATGATCAGGTACTGCTTTAGGGGTTCTATTGTTGGAGATATGTTCAGGTACTGGTTGAGAGGTTCTATTGCTGGAGATATGATCAGGTACTGGGCTAGGGGTTCTATTGCTGGAGATATGATCAGGTACTGGTCTAGGGGTTCTATTGCAGGAGATATGATCAGGTACTGGTCTAGGAGTTCTATTGCTGGAGATATGGTCAAGTACTGGTCTAGGAGTTCTATTGCTGGAGATATGATCAGGTACTGGTCTAGGGGTTCTATTGCTGGAGATATGATCAGGTACTGGTCTAGGAGTTCTATTGCTGGAGATATCAGGTACTGGTCTAGGGGTTCTATTGCTGGAGATATGGTCAGCTACTGGTCTAGGGGTTCTATTGCTGGAGATATGATCAGGTACTGCTCTAGGGGTTCTATTGTTGGAGATATGTTAAGGTACTGGTTGAGAGGTTCTATTGCTGGAGATATGATCAGGTACTGGTTGAGGGGTTCTATTGCTGGAGATATGGTCAGGTACTGGGCTAGGGGTTCTATTGCTGGAGATATGATCAGGTACTGGTCTAGGGGTTCTATTGCTGGAGATATGGTCAGGTACTGGTCTAGGAGTTCTATTGCTGGAGATATGATCAGGTACTGGTCTAGGAGTTCTATTGCTGGAGATATGATCTGGTACTGGTTGAGGGGTTCTATTGCTGGAGATATGGTCAGGTACTGGGTGAGGGGTTCTATTGCTGGAGATATGGTCAGGTACTGGTTGAGGGGTTCTATTGCTGGAGATATGGTCAGATACTGGTCTAGGAGTTCTATTGCTGGAGATATCAGGTACTGGTCTAGGGGTTCTATTGCTGGAGATATGGTCAGCTACTGGTCTAGGGGTTCTATTGCTGGAGATATGATCAGGTACTGCTCTAAGGGTTCTATTGTTGGAGATATGTTCAGGTACTGGTTGAGAGGTTCTATTGCTGGAGATATGATCAGGTACTGGTTGAGGGGTTCTATTGCTGGAGATATGGTCAGGTACTGGGCTAGGGGTTCTATTGCTGGAGATATGATCAGGTACTGGTCTAGGGGTTCTATTGCTGGAGATATGGTCAGGTACTGGTTGAGGGGTTCTATTGCTGGAGATATGGTCAGGTACTGGTTGAGGGGTTCTATTGCTGGAGATATGACCTGGTACTGGTCTAGGGGTTCTATTGCTGGAGATATGGTCAGGTACTGGTCTAGGGGTTCTATTGCTGGAGATATGATCAGGTGCTGGCTGAGGAGTTCTATTGCTGGAGATATGGTCAGGTACTGGTTGAGGGGTTCTATTGCAGTAGATATGGTCAGATACTGGTCTAGGAGTTCTATTGCTGGAGATATCAGGTACGGGTCTAGGGGTTCTATTGCTGGAGATATGACCAGGTACTGGTTGAGGGGTTCTATTGCTGGAGATATCAGGTACTGGTCTAGGTTCTATTGCTGGAGATATGGTCAGCTACTGGTCTAGGGGTTCTATTGCTAGAGATATGACCAGGTACTGGTTGAGGGGGTTCTATTGCTGGAGATATCAGGTACTGGTCTACGGGTTCTATTGCTGGAGATATAGTCAGCTACTGGTCTAGGGGTTCTATTGCTGGAGATATGGTCAGGTACTGGTTGAGGGGTTATATTGCTGGAGATATGGTCAGGTACTGGTTGAAGGGTTCTATTGCTGGAGATATGATCAGGTACTGGTTGAGGGTTTCTATTGCTGGAGATATGGTCAGGTACTGGTCTAGGGGTTCTATTGCAGGAGATATGGTCAGGTACTGGTCTAGGAGTTCTATTGCTGGAGATATGGTCAAGTACAGGTCTAGCAGTTCTATTGCTGGAGATATGGTCAGGTACTGGTTGAGGGGTTCTATTACTGGAGATATGGTCAGGTACTGGTTGAGGGGTTCTATTGCTGGAGATATGGTCAAGTACTGGTCTAGGGGTTCTATTGTTGGAGATATGTTCAGGTACTGGTTGAGAGGTTCTATTGCTGGAGATATGATCAGGTACTGGGCTAGGGGTTCTATTGCTGGAGATATGATCAGGTACTGGTCTAGGGGTTCTATTGCAGGAGATATGGTCAGGTACTGGTCTAGGAGTTCTATTGCTGGAGATATGGTCAAGTACTGGTCTAGGAGTTCTATTGCTGGAGATATGATCAGGTACTGGTCTAGGAGTTCTATTGCTGGAGATATGACCAGGTACTGGTTGAGGGGGTTCTATTGCTGGAGATATCAGGTACTGGTCTAGGGGTTCTATTGCTGGAGATATGGTCAGGTACTGGTTGAGGGGTTCTATTGCTGGAGATATGATTAGGTACTGGTCTAGGAGTTCTATTGCTGGAGATATGGTCAGGGACTGGTGGAGGGGTTCTATTGCTGTAGATATGGTCAGATACTGGTCTAGGAGTTCTATTGCTGGAGATATGGTCAAGTACTGGTCTAGGGGTTCTATTGCTGGAGATATGGTCAGCTACTGGTCTAGGGGTTCTATTGCTGGAGATATGACCAGGTACTGGTTGAGGGGGTTCTATTGCTGGAGATATGATCAGGTACTGGTTGAGGGTTTCTATTGCTGGAGATATGGTCAGGTACTGGGCTAGGGGTTCTATTGCTGGAGATATGACCAGGTACTGGTCTAGGGGTTCTATTGCTGGAGATATGGTCAAGTACTTGTCTAGGGTTTCCATAGCTGAAGATATGGTCAGGTACTGGTTGAGGGGGTTCTATTGCTGGAGATATGGTCAGGTACTGGTCTAGGGGTTCTATTGCTGGAGATATGACCAGGTACTGATTGAGGGGGTTCTATTGCTGGAGATATGGTCAAGTACTGGTCTAAGGATTCTATAGCTGGATATATGGTCAGGTACTCGTCTCGGGGTTCTATTGCTGGAGATATGATCAGGTACTGGTTGAGGGGGTTCTATTGCTGGAGATATGGTCAGTTACTGGTCTAGGGGTTCTATTGCTGGAGATATGGTCAGGTACTGGTTGAGGGGTTCTATTGCTGGAGATATGATTAGGTACTGGTCTAGGAGTTCTATTGCTGGAGATATGGTCAGGGACTGGTGGAGGGGTTCTATTGCTGTAGATATGGTCAGATACTGGTTGAGGGGTTCTATAGCTGGAGATATGGTCAGGTACTGGTTGAGGGGTTCTATAGCTGGAGATATGGTCAGGTACTGGTCTAGGAGTTCTATTGCTGGAGATATGGTCAGGTACTGGTTGAGGGGTTCTATTGCTGTAGATATGGTCAGATACTGGTCTAGGAGTTCTATTGCTGGAGATATCAGGTACTGGTCTAGCGGTTCTATTGCTGGAGATATGGTCAGCTACTGGTCTAGGGGTTCTATTGCTGGAGATATGACCAGGTACTGGTTGAGGGGGTTCTATTGCTGGAGATATCAGGTACTGGTCTAGGGGTTCTATTGCTGGAGATATGATCAGGTACTGGTCTAGGGGTTCTATTGCTGCAGATATGGTCAGGTACTGGTCTAGGAGTTCTATTGCTGGAGATATGATCAGGTACTGGTCTAGGAGTTCTATTGCTGGAGATATGACCAGGTACTGGTTGAGGGGGTTCTATTGCTGGAGATATCAGGTACTGGTCTAGGGGTTCTATTGCTGGAGATATGGTCAGGTACTGGTTGAGGGGTTCTATTGCTGGAGATATGATTAGGTACTGGTTGAGGGGTTCTATTGCTGGAGATATGGTCAGGTACTGGTTGAGGGGTTCTATTGCTGGAGATATGATCAGGTACTGGTCTAGGAGTTCTATTGCTGGAGATATCAGGTACTGGTCTAGCGGTTCTATTGCTGGAGATATGGTCAGCTACTGGTCTAGGAGTTCTATTGCTGGAGATATCAGGTACTGGTCTAGCGGTTCTATTGCTGGAGATATGGTCAGCTACTGGTCTAGGGGTTCTATTGCTGGAGATATGACCAGGTACTGGTTGAGGGGGTTCTATTGCTGGAGATATCAGGTACTGGTCTAGGGGTTCTATTGCTGGAGATATGATCAGGTACTGGTCTAGGGGTTCTATTGCTGCAGATATGGTCAGGTACTGGTCTAGGAGTTCTATTGCTGGAGATATGATCAGGTACTGGTCTAGGAGTTCTATTGCTGGAGATATGACCAGGTACTGGTTGAGGGGGTTCTATTGCTGGAGATATCAGGTACTGGTCTAGGGGTTCTATTGCTGGAGATATGGTCAGGTACTGGTTGAGGGGTTCTATTGCTGGAGATATGATTAGGTACTGGTTGAGGGGTTCTATTGCTGGAGATATGGTCAGGTACTGGTTGAGGGGTTCTATTGCTGGAGATATGATCAGGTACTGGTCTAGGAGTTCTATTGCTGGAGATATGGTCAGGGACTGGTGGAGGGGTTCTATTGCTGTAGATATGGTCAGATACTGGTCTAGGAGTTCTATTGCTGGAGATATCAGTTACTGGTCTAGGGGTTCTATTGCTGGAGATATGGTCAGCTACTGGTCTAGGGGTTCTATTGCTGGAGATATGATCAGGTACTGGTTGAAGGGTTCTATTGCTGGAGATATGATCAGGTACTGGTTGAGGGTTTCTATTGCTGGAGATATGGTCAGGTACTGGTCTAGGGGTTCTATTGATGGAGATATGACCAGGTACTGGTCTAGGGCTTCTATTGCTGGAGATATGGTCAAGTACTTGTCTAGGGTTTCCATAGCTGAAGATATGGTCAGGTACTGGTTGAGGGGTTCTATTGCTGGAGATATGATCAGGTACTGGTCTCGGGATTCTATTGCTGAAGATATGATCAGGTACTGGTCTAGGGGTTCTATTGCTGGAGATATGGTCAAGTACTGGTCTAGGGGCTCTATAGCTGAAGATATGGTCAGGTACTGGTTGAGGGGTTCTATTGCTGGAGACATGATCAGGTACTGGTCTCGGGGTTCTATTGCTGGAGATATGATCAGGTACTGGTCTAGGGGTTCTATTGCTGGAGATTTGGTCAAGTACTGGTCTAGGGATTCTATAGCTGGATATATGGTCAGGTACTGGTCTCGGGGTTCTATTGCTGGAGATATGATCAGGTACTGGTTGAGGGGTTGTATTGCTGGAGATATGATCAGGTACTAGTTGAGGGGTTCTATTGCTGGAGATATGGCCAGGTACTGGTTGAGGGGTTCTATAGCTGGAGATATGGTCAGGTACTGGTCTAGGTGTTCTATTGCTGGAGATATGGTCAGGTACTGGTTGAGGGGTTCTATTGCTGGAGATATGATTAGGTACTGGTTGAGGGGTTCTATTGCTGGAGATATGGTCAGGTACTGGTTGAAGGGTTGTATTGCTGGAGATATCAGCTACTGGTCTAGGGGTTCTATTGCTGGAGATATGGTCAGGTACTGGTTGAGGGGTTCTATTGCTGGAGATATGATCAGGTACTGGTCTAGGAGTTCTATTGCTGGAGATATGGTCAGGTACTGGTTGAGGGGTTCTATTGCTGTAGATATGGTCAGATACTGGTCTAGGAGTTCTATTGCTGGAGATATCAGGTACTGGTCTAGCGGTTCTATTGCTGGAGATATGGTCAGCTAGTGGTCTAGGGGTTCTATTGCTGGAGATATGACCAGGTACTGGTTGAGGGGGTTCTATTGCTGGAGATATGGTCAGGTACTGGTTGAGGGGTTCTATTGATGGAGATATGACCAGGTACTGGTTGAGGGGGTTCTATTGCTGGAGATATGGTCAGGTACTGGTTGAGGGGTTCTATTGCTGGAGATATGGTCAGGTACTGGTTGAGGGGTTCTATTGCTGGAGATATGGTCAGGTACTGGTCTAAGAGTTCTATTGCTGGAGATATGGTCAGGTACTGGTTGAAGGGTTCTATTGCTGGAGATATGATCAGGTACTGGTTGAGGGTTTCTATTGCTGGAGATATGGTCAGGTACTGGTCTAGGGGTTCTCTTGATGGAGATATGACCAGGTACTGGTCTAGGGGTTCTATTGCTGGAGATATGGTCAAGTACTTGTCTAGGGTTTCTATAGCTGAAGATATGGTCAGGTACTGGTCTCGGGATTCTATTGCTGAAGATATGATCAGGTACTGGTCTAGGGGTTCTATAGCTGGATATATGGTCAGGTACTGGTCTCGGGGTTCTATTGCTGGAGATATGATCAGGTACTGGTTGAGGAGTTGTATTGCTGGAGATATGATCAGGTACTGGTTGAGGGGTTCTATTGCTGGAGATATGATCAGGTACTGGTTGAGGGGTTCTATAGCTGGAGATATGGTCAGGTACTGGTCTAGGGGTTCTATTGCTGGAGATATGATCAGGTACTGGTTGAGGGGTTCTATAGCTGGAGATATGATCAGGTACTGGTTGAGGGGTTCTATAGCTGGAGATATGGTCAGGTACTGGTCTAGGGGTTCTATTGCTGGAGATATGATCAGGTACTGCTCTAGGGGTTCTATAGCTGGAGATATGGTCAGGTACTGGTCTAGGGGTTCTATAGCTGGAGATATGATCAGGTACTGGTTGAGGGGTTCTATAGCTGGAGATATGATCAGGTACTGGTTGAGGGGTTCTATAGCTGGAGATATGGTCAGGTACTGGTCTAGGGGTTCTATTGCTGGAGATATGATCAGGTACTGCTCTAGGGGTTCTATAGCTGGATATATGGTCAGGTACTGGTCTAGGGGTTCTATTGCTGGAGATATGATCAGGTACTGGTCGAGGGGTTCTATTGCTGGAGATATGATCAGATCCAGGATAAGGGTGTTTATTGCCAAAGACATGGTCAGAATAGTCAAGGGGTTCTATATCTGAAGACATGATCAGATCCTCAAAACTATCATTGAACCAATCAGTTACAGGATCAAAGACTACACAAATATGCTACAGCTAGGGAAACCATGTTTGTTAAGTCAAGGGGGAGGAAAACGGCTAAAGACCCAAGAACTGCTGAGTTGATTTGACTGCCATGACATAAGAAGACTGGGTGATATGTATGTGTGTGAGTGCATTTATATATCATCATCATTGTTTAACGTCTATCTTCCACGTTAGCATGAGTTAGGTGGGAGTTGTCTCACTTGAGGCAAGATTGGTCGGGAGACCGTGTCTCGCTTGTATAGGACTATCTGGCAGGTTTTCTACGGCTAGATGCCCTTCCTAACACCAACTACATTTACAGTGTGGCCTGGCAACTTTTTGCCGTGTTACCTACACGGCCACATTACAGCATGGACTGTGATTTTTTTTTGTCGTGACACCTACACGATCTCATTAGTTTGGACTGGATGTTATATATATATGAACAGATACATAGCCAATACTTGGACTTTGACGAAGCACCAAGGGGATAAAATTAATATAAAGAGTGGTGTGTTCATGTGCGGAGATGATATAAAATAGGGTGAACACACTTTGAGACTGAAAAAGAACTTCTTTTTCAGTCTCAAGGGGTTTCACCCTATCTTATAAGCTATTTTCTAGCATCTCTGCATATGAGCACACCAGACTTTATATATATATACATGGCTTAGTGGTTAGAGCATTGGCCTTGCAATCGAAAGGTTGTGAGTTCAATTCTCAGACTGGGTGATGTGTTGTTTCCTTGAGCAAGACACTTTATTTCACATTGCTCCAGTTTACTCAGCTGTAGAAATGAGATGATAGGGACTGGGGTCCCTATCATTCCACTGTAAAGTGGTCGTGGAGGTGCCACGGCAAAAAAGCACCCAGCACTCACTGTAAATGAGGTTGGTGTTAGGAAGGGCATCCAGCTGTAGAAATCAAGCCAGAATCAGTTCCCGTCCCATCCTTGCAAGCAGGGAAAAAGCGGACGTAAAATGAAATGATGATGAAATGATGACATATATGTATATTTGTAGTACACACTTTTACACGATTATACATATATACACACATAACTACCTTTATATAACATATATAGTTAGATATAGATATTTATAGACGACTCCAAAATTTGACCAGCAGATAAACACTAATTTTAAATATATTGCTACATAAATACACATACATATAAATACACCCACCTTGTACATATACATTAACATATACTTCACGCATATTGAAAACACATGTTTATATTTAATCATATGAGAGACATATGGACAAAAAGGAAGTATAGTTGTCCTCTTTTATGTATAACCAGAAACTCAATCAGATTTGCTAATGGATGGTGACCGCAAGTCTACCATGTCCTTATATCCAGGGAGTGGACAACTATAAGAAGCAACCTGTGTTACATAATAATACTTCCTAAAATATTGAATTTCTCCTAAATATTTTTTTAAAACAAAAATAAAACTACATACTTATGAGAAAAGCATTCAGTACAATGTAATCTGATTGGCTAACTGAACAGCCAATCAAATAGAACCTTAGAATAGCTAAGCAAGGTGATTGGATTCACCTCCAACTTGACTCCACCCAGGACTCTTATCAGGTAACATGAGACACCTCCCATGTAAAACAACACTGCTTCACTCTATTCTAAATTATTCCACAATTCCCTTAAGAACCTACCAGGTTTTACCCCATATATAAAAATAATATGAGGGAGTGGATACTTTTTAATATATGTGTGGTTACATAAGCATATATGTGTGTGTGCGTGTGTATATATATATGTGCGCGTGTGTGTATATATATATATATATACATACAAATAATTTAATTGAGGTGAAAAAAATTCAAATATTTTTTTTCATCCAATTTAAATGATCATGTTCTGTATTTTTTCCATAAGAAATTAATATATTTCACTCTTGATAATGAATGAGTGATATATATTATATACCCACTCTTATTCATCTCATCATCATCGTTTAACGTCCATCTTCCACGCTTGTATAGGTTTGGACGGGAGTTTTCCCACTTGAGGCAAGAGTGGTTGTCTCGCTCGCATAGGACTGTCTGGCAGGTTTTCTACGGCTGGATGCCCTTCCTAAAACCAACCACGTTTACAGTGTGGACTGGGAGGTTGTTACCGTGTTACCTACACGGCCACATTACAGCGTGGACTGTGTGTTTTTTTGTTGACACCTACACGACCTCATTTGTTTCGGACTGGATGTTGTGGTACCAACATAACTTTACATTGAAAGGGTGGTGTGGATGGGGCGGGGGTAGTGGGACGGGGGTGTATTTTGTTAGAGGTGCCTACTGACTGTAGTAGGTTTCACTTTGTACTTAGGTAAGGCGGGTCTTCTGTATTACTGTGTAGCGCCAAAGATCTCGGTCCAGTGACATTGTCTTGGAGAAGTGTAAGTGTGTGAGGTCGGAATCTCATATATATATATATATATATATACATATATATCATCATCGTTTAACGTCCATCTTCCACGCTTGCATGGGTTTGGACGGGAGTTTTCCCACTTGAGGCAAGATTGGTTGTCTGGCGGGTTTTCTACGGCTGGATGCCCTTCCTAACACCTATATATATATATATATATATATATATATATATATATATATACATATTAATAATAATAATAAATAAATAAATATATATATATATATATATATATATATATATATATATATATATATATATATATATATATTTATATATATACAATGATATTAAATAAATGGAAACTATATTTATAAAACCATATTTATTCTATTATATATATTTCAAGGGTACCAAAACTTTGGTACGCTTTCATCAGATAAAATACAAAGTTTGTTTTATAAATGGTGACATAACCAAGAAAAATACCTTAACGGTTCAAGTTTTCCTTGGATAGTTAAGGGATAAGAGAAGAAAAGTAAGATATTTCAAATTATTAAGATGAGTATGCAAATGAGGTTGAGGTAGAAGGCTAAAAAAAACCCGTTATTTTAGACGCTATAGAGAATTTAAATAATTGGGATATGTATATGTATGCGTAGGAAAGAAGAAAAAGGAAGAAGAGCTTGTATTTACGTTAATTTGGTTCCAGAATTTAAATTTATTTAGCTATATTATGAGTTATAATATTTTATATATAATCAATTAGATTATATGAAGAATTATGGTTGTAGGTATTTTTATCTTATTACATTACAATAGGTTATATGCATATAAATAATTTACAATTATTAGTTGTTTATATTTCTAATATGAGTTACGAAGGATGTTGATTTTGTATTTTACATTAAAAAAATAGGTGGTTCAAGTTGTGAGAGGAGAACAAGTTGTAGATTCGAATATTTTGTTCGAACATTGAAAATGTTTTCAGAATATTGTTAATTTAGCGAAGTTATATAGTTTATCGTACATATTATATTATGTTTATGTTTGCACGATTGAAAAGGGAAAGATAACTCCAATCTTGTTTGTTAACCGTTAAATTTGATGAATGATTTACTCAGAAAATATATAAAGAAAATTATATATTATTTTGTGTGAGATTAAATATTTTAGTCAAAAGGTGTGTGAAAGTTTGAATATCAAAAGGAGAGGATAAATTTTTGGAATGTGCTTTTCGAGCTACATCTAAAAATATATATTTAGAGGGGTATCATTAGGAAAATAATGTCAGAATTAAAGATATATATTTAAAAAATATATATTAAAAAATTCATGTCAAAAGGTAAAAGTATTAGAAATATTTAAAAATTTACATTTAAATTTTTTAAAGAAAATAGGATCATTTTGAAGGTGTATAGGAATATTATAAATTAAAAATACTTCTGAACGTGGAATTTTGGCGATGTCTGCAAGAAAATAATTCTGTTTTAAGATTAATAGAGTTTTGACAGAAAAACTGTTGAGTGCTCTGAATCAGTTATAAACATTTAAATTTGTTGAATTACCAACAAATTGAATATCCCTTTTGCTTATATATATATATATATATATATCAATATATGATCATCACTGTTTTATGTCCATTCTTCCACACTAGCATATATATATACGTGTGTGTGTGTGTGTGTGTGTGTGTATATATATATATATATATATATATGTGTGTGTGTGTGTATATATATATATATCATCATCATCTTCATTTAACGTCCATTTTCCACGCTACCATGGGTTAGACGGGAGTTGTCCAACTTGAGGCAAGGTTGGTCGGGTGACCGTGTCTCGCTCATATAGGACTATCTGGCAGGTTTTCTACGGCTGGATGCCCTTCCTAGCACCAACCACATTTACAGTGCAGAACTGGGAACTTTTTACCGTGTTACCTACACGGCCACATTACAGCGTGGACTGTGTGTTTTTTCTCGTGACACCTACACGATCTTGATCTCATTATCTCATTTATTTGTACTGGATGTTGTGGTACCAACTTTACAGAGAGAGGGTGGTGTTGGTGGGAGTGGGAGGATAGGGTAGGGGTAGTGGTTGTGGTGTAAATTTGGTTAAGAGGTGCCTACTGACTGTAGGTTTCGCTTTGTACATAGGCAAGGCGGGTCTTCTGTATTAATGCGTAGTGCCAAAGATCTCGATCTAGTGACATTGTCTTAGAGAGGTGCAAGTGTGTAAGGTCGGAATTTATCAGATCGTCCCAGGTTTTTCTGGGTCTACCTACTCTGTAACTACCATCAATTTTGATCGCCCTGCACTTTACAGCTGTCGTCTTTCATGCGCATCACATGGCCATACCAACATAGTCTTCTCTCGAGTAAACAGCATCTGATCCCTCTTATTCCTAATTTCTCACTTAGTTCATTATATATATGCTTATATATATATATATATATATATATATATATACACACATATATATACATATATATATATAAGAGGAATCAGATGTTGTTTACTCGAGAGAAGACTACGTTGGTATGGTCATGTGATGCGCATGAAAGACGACAGCTGTATAAAAAAGTGCAGGGCGATCAAAATAGACGGTAGCCACGGAGTAGGCAGACCCAGAAAAACCTGGGACGACTTGATAAATTCTGACCTCACACACTTACAGCTCCCCAAGACAATGTCACTGGACCGAAATCTTTGGCGCTACACAGTAATACAGAAGACCGGCCTTGCCTAAGTACAAAGCGAAACCTACAATCAGTAGGCACCCCTAACAAAAATACACCCACATCCCACCACCCCTTTTGATGTAAAGTCATGTTGGTACCACAACATCCAGTTTGAAATAAATGAGGTCGTGTAGGTAACACGGTAAAAACCTCCCAGTTCCACACTGTAAACGCGGTTGGTGTTAGGAAGGGCATCCAGCTGTAGAAAACCCGCCAGACAGTCCTATACAAGCAAGACAACCAATCTTGCCTCAAGTGGGAAAACTCCCGTCCAAACCCATGCAAGCATGGAAGATGGACGTTAAACGATGATGATGATATATATCATCATCATCATTTTACGTCCGCTTTTCCCTGCTTGCAAGGGTGGGACGGGTCTTATTCATATATATGTATATATATATATGGAGGCACATGGCTTAGTGGTTAGAGCATTGGCCTTGCAATCGAAAGGTTGTGAGTTCAATTCACAGACTGGGTCCTATCATCTCATTTCTACAGCTATGTAAACTGGAGCAATGTGAAATAAAGTGTCTTGCTCAAGGAAACAATAATTCACCCGGTCTGAGAATTGAACTCACAACCTTTTGATTGCGAAGCCAATGCTCTAACCACTAAGACATGTGCCTCCATATATATATGTATATATATATCATCATCATCGTTTTTACGTCCGTTCTTCTGTATTACTGCATGACGCCAGAGGTCACTGTCATGTGTCATTGCTCTTGAGAAGTGCAAATGGATAAGGTCGGCCTTGATCACCTCATCCCAGGTCTTCTTGGGTCTCCCCACTCCGCAGCTTCCATCGACTTCTAGTGCTCTTCACCTTTTTATGCAGCTGTCATACTTCATATGCATCACATGTCCATACCAATGTAACCTCCTCTCCTGGACACAGCATTTGATTCCTCTGATGCTCAGTCTCTCTCTCAATTCGTTTATACTTTGCCATTCGTGTATATTACTATTACACATCCATCGGAGTATGCAGGCTTCGTTTCTTTCTAATCTGCGCAAGTCTTCTACAGACAGCGCCCAGGTCTCACTACCATGTAACATTGCTGTTCGGATACACGCATCATACAGTCTGCCTTTCATTTTGAGGGAAAAGCCTTTTGCAGCTAGCAGTGGCAGTAGCTCCCTGAACTTCTCCCATCCCGTTCTTACTCTAGTTATTGTACTTTCCGAACACCCACCTCCGCTGCTAATTCGGTCACATAGGTAGCAGAAGCTGTCTACTGTTTCTACAAAGCCCTCCCAGAGATTGGTGGTACTTGTTTCCTGTGGCTGTTTGCTGCTTGCTGTCCCAGTGAAGCTGCTGCATGTGAAGCCTACATTCTTAGTTAATATATGTATATATATATATATATGTATATAGATAGAGAGACTGAATAAAAATGGCGTAGCCATACAATTCAACAGGAGGAAACAATAGCACCACTGATGATGTTGCAGATGTGCAACGAAAGATTTATGATAAACTATATATGTGTTTGTGTCTATATTGTATCTGTATTATTTTTGACTGTCGGTCAGTCAATGGCAACATTGAGGACCGAGTATATTAGATTACCGATATAAAAGACACAGAAGCGAAAAGCGAAAACCAACCAAACAGTGAGTGTGTTCTGTTATTAATTCTGGCAATATTACACAAATATGACCCTCCCCAAGTATAACAATATATATATATATATATATATATATATATATATATGTATATATATGTATATATATTGTCCTGGGTATGACATTAAACTACATCCAGTGGCAAGGCTCCAGTTCGGGAGTTCAGGAGCTGTGGGGAATGCAGTTACCCCTTAGTTATCATAACTCTCAGGTCTGCACTGGCCCGGAGTAGTAGTACCTGTTAGGGCCCCATTTATGGGTTTAATAACTACCTTATTCGAGTGGCGCCGGTAAGGTATTGTCAGCCATTGAAAAGAAAAGAAAATATGTATATATATATATCATCTACATCATCGTTTAACGTCCATCTTCCACGCTTGCATGGGTTTGGACAGGAATTTTCCCACTTGAAGCAAGAATGGTTGTCTCGCTCGTATAGGAGTGTCTGGCGGGTCTTCTACGGCTGGATGCCCTTCCTAACACCAACCACGTTTACAGTGTCGACTGGGAGGTTTTTACCATGTTACCTACACGGCCACATTACAGCGTGGACTGTGTGTTTTTTTTGTCGTGACACCTACATGACCTCATTTATTCCGGACTGGATGTTGTGGTACTAACTTTACAGAGAGAGAGTGGTGTTGGTGGGAGTGGGAGGATAGGGTAGGGGTAGTGGATTGGGGTGTATATTTGGTTAAGAGGTGCCTACTGACTGCACCTCTCTAAGACAATGTCACTGGACCGAGATCTTCTCTCAAGTAAACAGCATCTGATCCCTCTTATTCCTAATTACTTAGTTCATTTATGCTTTGCCGTTCATGTATATTACTATTACACATCCAACGGAGCATGCATGCTTCATTCCTTTCCAGTCTGCGCAGGTCCTCTGCACGTAATGCCAATGTATCACTGCCATGTAGCATTGCTGTTCGTATACAGGCATCATACAATCTGCCTTTCATTTTTAGAGAGAAACCTTCTGTGGCCAACAGCGGTATAAGCTCTCTGAACTTTTTCTATCCCGATCTGACTCTGGCTACTGTACTTTCAGAGCACCCTCCACCACTGCTGATTTTGTTACTCAGGTAACGGAAAGTGTCAACTATTTCTGT
The DNA here is from genome assembly GCA_964016885.1 of Eledone cirrhosa. Taxonomy (NCBI): domain Eukaryota; kingdom Metazoa; phylum Mollusca; class Cephalopoda; order Octopoda; family Eledonidae; genus Eledone; species Eledone cirrhosa. The sequence continues at coordinate 421,931,589 of OZ024740.1, forward strand.
AGAACCATCTGGGCAATAGAAGGAGCTAGTATCCTGTGGACACTTGCTACCTATTGTACTTGAACATCGGCCACATATAAAATCTACGTTCTTAGATAGTTTACCTGTGATCCCACTACATCTTTTATGCACCCATACTTTGCATTTGGGACATAAAATGGAATTTCTGCCTACTCCTTTCCTACACACTGAGCATGGCCATTTCCTAGAGGGCACCTGTGCCATATTTTTCTATCTACAAACTAGAACTTTAGTCTTAGACAAGTTAACTTTAAGGCCTTTTGATTCTAGGCCATGCTTCCATGTTTGGAATTTCTTCTCTAGTTCAGCCATTGATTCAGCTATGAGCGTTAGATCATCTGCGTATAGGAGTTCCCATGGGCAGCAGGTCTTGAACTCCTCTGTTATAGCCTGAAGGGCAATAATAAATAGGAGGAGGCTAAGGACAGAGCCTTGGTGAACACCAACTTTTACACTAAATTCTTCACAATAGTCATTGTTAATTCTAACCTTACTGACTGTTTCATTATACATAGCTTGTATAGCTCTCACAAGCCATTCATCTACACCTAGTTTTCTAAGAGCCCACCAGATAATGGAGCGGGGTACTCTGTCAAAGGCTTTTTCCAGGTCTACAAAAGCTAAGTAGAGGGGTTTACTTTTAACTAGGTACTTCTCTTGTTGTCGTACAAGGAAAAGAGCGTCTGTGGTACTTTTACCTGACACAAACCCAAACTGCATTTCATCTAGATCAATTCGCTCTCTGATTAATTGCGCTATAACTCTTTCTGTGACCTTCATGACCTGGTCAACTAACTTAATGCTTCTATAGTTTCCCCTATCTAGAGCATCCCCTTTACCCTTGTAGCAGTTAATGATGATGCTACTACGCCAGTCTTTTGGTATGACCCCATTCTGTATTACTTGGTTAACTATATGGGTGACCATAATATGTCCCACCATTCCAGATGCCTTAAACATCTCAGCAACTATCTCCGAAGGCCCAGCTGCCTTGCTTGTCTTCCTATCTTTGATTGCCTTACTTATTATACTACTTTTAACTTGCACCGCTGGTCCTTCTATTGGATCGATTTGGGGCAGACTATCTTTTTCCCATTTATTCTCCTCATTTAATAGTCTCTCGTAGTGACACTTCCAGGCTATCTTCTTATCAGCATCAGTGAGGGCAAGTACACCGTTATCATTACGGACACACTTCTCCCCGACAATATCACGGTTTTCCTTGACACATTATCTAGAAATCCTGAACACCTCACGTTGTAGAACATGCTTGAACTTTCTATCCTCTGCTTCCCTTTTTGCAAGGTACACTTGTCCCCTAGCTTCTCTCCTGGCCACTTAATAGTGCTCTCTACTTGCCCCATCCTGCCATACTTTCCAACCCTGCTTTTTGGCCTCGATTGTCTCCTCCACCTTACTGTTCCACCACCAAGTTACTCTCCTCCTGCCAATATGTCTGCTCCAGCCACAGATTTCATCCGTTGCTTTCAGCAGGTTCACTTTCAAGAATTGCCACTGTTCCTCTATATTGCACGTCTCTAATTGCTCTTCCTTATTGTCTAAGGCATCAAGTAATAAGCTTTTAAATTTGTCACTGGCTATGGGGTCCTTCAACTTCCATATTCTTCTCCTCAAGGTAGGTCTCCTCTGTCGTCGAGTACGTCTATTCCTGACTATGAGGTCATTAACTACTAGGCTATGTTGGGAGGTGCATTCTTCACGGGGGAGGGATTTAGTGTTTACAACAGACACTTTGTCCCGTCTTCTAGTAAGGATATAATCTATCTGGCTGGCATGTTCCCCTGATCTATAGGTGATCAAGTGGTTTTCTCGTTTTTTAAGTTTGTGTTACAGATAGTTAGGTTATTAGCGTCACAGAATTCCAGGATTCTGAAGCCCTCCTCATTTCTATTTCCAACCCCATAGCCTCCATGGATTCCATCATAGCCATCACTATGTTGTCCAACGTGACCGTTTAGATCGCCGGCAATAATTAAGTAGTCGCTGTCGGTTATTTGGGAGGTAGTGTGCATTAGCATCTCATAGAACCTGTCCTTTATAACGTCAGGTAGACCAGATTGTGGTGCATAAGTGGATATTATTGTCACAGTAGTTCTATTTAGAACTAGTCTTATTTTAATTATTCTGTCATTCACTCTATTTACGTCGATTACCTTATCTACCCATTTTTCAGCTAACATAATTCTTACTCCACCCAGTCTGTTGTCATATGAAATACACAGAATCTCTAAGTAAGTGTCGAAAATAAGAAAATACACAAGGATTTTTATGCTCTGAAACAATTGTAAAGAACTCTAATAAATTACTCTGTAAACTCCTTCGTGTTTTGTTAATTATAAACTTTGGGAACATGGAGAAATAATTGGATCAAATCAAGGATAACACGCAATATATCACCTATCTACATTTACATTGAATTGGAAATGATATTGCCTTTGTTTACATAAACATTCACTTCAATAGAATTGTAAATATTGAATATTAAGGAACAATCAAAACACTCCTAAATACATTTATATGTACATAAAATACGATGGATTGGCAGTATCGGTAGAGAGTCGGACGCCATGCTTTGACGCATAGAGTTATGGCCCTTTCCATTCTGAGTTCAAATCCCACCGAGGATAACTTTGCCTTTCATCCTTACGGGGTCTATAAATTAAAGTACCAGTAATGCACTGGGTAATTGCTGGCCTTGTGCCAAAAGTAGAAACAATTATTTGTACATAAAAGTGTGGTGGATTGGCAGTATCAAGTATCTGAGTTCAAATCCTGCTACAGTTAGCTTTGCCTTTCATCTTTACGGGGTTGATAAAATAAAGTACCAGTAACGCACTGGCGTTGATTTAATCAACTTTCCCCTCTCCAAAAAATTGTTGGCCTTATGCCTCAATCAGGAACCATTATATGTACATATATACACACACACACACACACTACACTACACAACACAACACAACACACACACACCACCACCACTACCACACATATACACATATATCAAGAAAAACAATAGATGAACTTAAATCTTTTATTTATTCCTACAAGTGTTTCCACAAGAAACTTGCTCAACAAATGACACAATAATAATAATTATTAGTTCAAATCCTGCTGAGGTTAGCTTTGCCTTTCATCCTTACATTGTTGATAAAGTACCAGTAACGCACTGAGGTCGATTTAATCAACTTTCCCCTCTCCAAAAAATGTTCTGGCCATGTGCCTAAATCAGAAACCATTATTATTATCACTATTATGTAATTTGTGACTAAAATGTAACTCGCTTCATCAGGGTATATTCACTAAATGAAAACATTGACTTATTAACCCTTTAACATTTACATTACTCTCTATATACTATTGTATTTTCCTAGTAAAGGCTTTATCTCACATAATATAAATCTATGAGATTTTGATATTATCTATTTTGAGAACAATACCTTAACATCAGTATGAGTGGCCAGTTATGGCCGGTTTGAACAGAAAAAGGTAAGAGAATTCTGGCCGGATATGGCCAGTTTAAATGTTAAACATAGTGAAAAATAAATACAAAAATATTTTTTTGAAATTAAACAATATAAGAAGAAAAAAAAGGAAAAAAAACTATATTGGCTTTGGATAGCAATGTGAAGTGAGGGGGGGAGGGGTGATTAGAGCTTTATGTTCTTATAAATTAATTAATTAGCCAGTAATTAGACTCAGTAAGGTGAGCCTTGGGTAGTGGTTGGATCAACAAGGAACAAGATGGGTTCGTTAAACATTCTGATATGTCTGTCAGTTCTTTTGATAAAATTTAGTGTCCAGTTATTAAAATACAGACAGGAATTTTTATTCAGAAGATTACATTTAGCATTGAAAAGTGGCCGAAGGCGATATAATCTTAATGCTTGCAAAGTGTTTATGAAGAGAGCAGCTGAGATATAAATAAATACAAGATTTCTCTTTTTAAAAGTCAGAAATAAGAAGAGTCTACAAGTTTTTTGGAATCTGATTTAAAACAAAATGGAAGAAAATGGATAAAAATATGAATAGAAATAAAATGAAATAGGAAATAAGAAAATGAAAAATGGATATACGAGGGTTGGCTCAGAAGTTCATAGGCTGACTTGATGTTAGAGCTGTGAAATCTTGCATATTTTAATTTCGACTCTTCTTATATAAATAACTGCATTGTTTCTTTCTAGGGACTATGTTAAAAAATAAACCTCATTTGGTCATTCCATGAGAGTATCTTGGTCAGTCTATGAACTTTTTAGCCAACCCTCATAAAAAATATGTACAGAAATAATAATGAGGTTCAGAGCCATAGATAAAAATCAATAGAGTAACGTAGTGGTAATGAAAATGATTGTGTACAGTGGTGAGGTATCAATAAAGTGTATATCTACTGCATTATAAATACTTTATATGAAGTTGAGAGATTCAGTAAAGACACAATTCTACATTAATTCAGTGGAGAGCTTGCCTATATGAGACTGTAAATTATGTTATGTCGGGTAATTTGTTTGTGCCTGTCACAATATAGGGAAGTAAGTAAATATATAGGTAGATAGGTATATAGGTAGATATATAGGCAGGTAGGTAGGTAAATATATAGGCAGATAGGTAGGTAAATATATAGGTAGATAGGTATATAGGTAGATAGGTAAATATATAGGTAGATATATAGGCAAGTAGGTAGGTAGGTAAATATATAGGTAGATAGATATATAGGCAGGTAGGTAGGTAAATATATAGGTAGATAGGTATATAGATAGATAGATAGATATATGGGGGGGGGGGGAGAACAACAACAACAACAACAACAACAACAACAACAACAACAACGACAACAACAACAACAACAACAACAACAACAACAACAACAACAACAACAACAACCCAAGAGTTATTAAAAGTAAAAATGACATATGATAGAATAGGATAAAATGCCAGAGATGAAATAAATTTAGGGAGAGAAATAGAAAGTGAAAGATATATAAAATATGAATGTAAAATATAAGAGGTTATGATGCTGGCTCATTGATAGATGATGACAATTATAATAATAATGATGATAATGGGATATTATAATAGATTTATTTATCTTATCATATCATTTTCACTTCTAATATAACTTACAACTAATTAATCAAATAATTAATTAATTATATAATTAATTTATTAAAATAACCAATACACACATAAATACATTTAACATTATCATGTTTATACCTTTGTATCTCTCTATATTTTAACCACTCCTTTCAATAATCTTATGTTTAAATTTCTTCGCACATTTTTACATTTATTTTCATATTTTGTATTATTTTGTATCATCCTCGATGTAACTTGTTTATTTATTTATTTACATTTATTCATGTATTGTTGATATCATTATTTTCCCTCTATTTTTCTTTTTCTCTACCTTTATTTCTCCTTTTTCTATGTCTTTTTTTCTCTCTATATCTTACTGTTTTCCTTTTTCCTTTTTCTTTCTTTCTTTTATCTATATCTCTTTCTTTTTTTCTCTCTCTATCTTTATTATTAATATTATTATTATTGTATTGATGCTGTAATTTGAATTTGTAAATTTACCGGATATATTTTTTGTAGTTGTCTCTGATGATCTGATTAGGCTAGCGTCGTATTTGAAATTGAGTGGCATTGCTTCTAGTGTTCAACAATTTTTAGACAACTTAATCAGCGAAACAATTGTTAGACTGTAAATAAATCCCTTTTTTGTACTGTTGACCATGTTATTCTTCACTTTTTCAATATTATTACTCCAAGATAAACTTACATAGGAATACAAGTGAAATCATAAACTCGCCATCTACGTAAACCTCTTGTTGAGTCAAACAACGCCGTACGCTAAAACTATCCATAATATGAAGTATTCACAACCTCTAACTGGATTACCTATAACAATATTTTGTTATCCCTTATATATATATATATATATATATATATATAAAGAGGCTTTCTGACAGGTATATTTACACTGGGTCAATTTTACTGACCCCGGTATTTATTGATCTGTAGTTATTGAATAACTAAATTATATTGTGTGACAGACTTATAGCAAACACATAAACATAAACACTTGGATTCTTCTTCTTCTTCATAAAATAATGAAATAGTATACAATAATAAAATAAAAGATAAAATACAATAAAAGAAAATGAGAATGCATACATGACAAGGATGCAGAGGGGGACTGGGCATTATCGAGGTGTGCTTAAAGTTTCATACAGTAGTTGTGGGCTGTGGTACAAATGTTTATATGACATACATGGGGGCTGTTGGGCTAAGGCACTGGGTAGGAGCCTGCGCATGATGCAGGTCTTGATGCTTGTGGATAGGTGTGGGCCATGCGTGCGTGCACAAACAAGTTATATATATTTTCCAGTATTTTATTTTATTGTATACTATTTCATTATTTTACATTATGTGCATGCAGGTTTTTTTTTTTACATATGTGCCACCCACGCTATATGCGATTAGTGCTGCCGTAACATGTAGGCATATTGTGCAGACACCCTCGGACTCACACCGCCACGTGATCAGGTTGGGTCAAGGCCTCAAATGCGTTGTCTCATACAATACTGTGTGCACCATCTGCGCAGCGGCGCGCGGGGGGACGGATGGGGGTTACTCATCACATATATGCATCCGGTGCTGAGCACGCGGTATGTATGTATGCCCACACAGACATGCATGAGCACAGGTGTGTGCATACATGGGTCGATGTATTTGTCTGAGCATGTGTACGTGGGGGTACGGATGACTTTCCATGGAGTTTTCTTTTCCCATCTGCCTATATAAGTGTGCGGCGTCTTGGCTACACACGCTACCCTGAGTCCAGTGTGTGAGTGTAGAATTGGGTCTATTTGTTGAAAACACCTTTGATATACCCCTCTGTTTCAATGGCTGTTGAAAGTTTTCTTATTAAAAACGTTTTTTTAAAAAAACGTTCTTGCTACAGGTTCTTTCTGTTTCTTTTTGAAATATGTATGGTGGAGTGTATCCTAAGGCTGTGTCCTACTAATGTTACACTAAATATGTATGGTGGAGTGTATCCTAAGGCTGTGTCCTACTAATGTTACACTAAATATGTATGGCGGAGTCTATCCTAAGGCTGTGTCCTACTAATGTTACACTAAATATGTATGGCGGAGTGTATCCTAAGGCTGTGTCCTACTAATGTTACACTAAATATGTATGGTGGAGTGTATCCTAAGGCTGTGTCCTACTAATGTTACACTAAATATGTATGGCGGAGTCTATCCTAAGGCTGTGTCCTACTAATGTTACACTAAATATGTATGGCGGAGTGTATCCTAAGGCTGTGTCCTACTAATGTTACACTAAATATGTATGGTGGAGTGTATCCTAAGGCTGTGTCCTACTAATGTTACACTAAATATGTATGGCGGAGTGTATCCTACTAATGTTACACTAAATATGTATGGTGGAGTGTATCCTAAGGCTGTGTCCTACTAATGTTACACTAAATATGTATGGTGGAGTGTATCCTAAGGCTGTGTCCTACTAATGTTACACTAAATATGTATGGCGGAGTGTATCCTACTAATGTTACACTAAATATGTATGGTGGAGTGTATCCTACTAATGTTACACTAAATATGTATGGTGGAGTGTATCCTAAGGCTGTGTCCTACTAATGTTACACTAAATATGTATGGCGGAGTGTATCCTACTAATGTTACACTAAATATGTATGGTGGAGTGTATCCTAAGGCTGTGTCCTACTAATGTTACACTAAATATGTATGGTGGAGTGTATCCTACTAATGTTACACTAAATATGTATGGTGGAGTGTATCCTAAGGCTGTGTCCTACTAATGTTACACTAAATATGTATGGTGGAGTGTATCCTAAGGCTGTGTCCTTCTAATGTTACACTAAATATGTATGGTGGAGTGTATCCTAAGGCTGTGTCCTACTAATGTTACACTAAATATGTATGGTGGAGTGTATCCTAAGGCTGTGTCCTACTAATGTTACACTAAGTATGTATGGTGGAGTCTATCCTAAGGCTGTGTCCTACTAATGTTACACTAAATATGTATGGTGGAGTGTATCCTAAGGCTGTGTCCTTCTAATGTTACACTAAATATGTATGGCGGAGTGTATCCTAAGGCTGTGTCCTACTAATGTTACACTAAATATGTATGGCGGAGTGTATCCTAAGGCTGTGTCCTACTAATGTTACACTAAATATGTATGGTGGAGTGTATCCTAAGGCTGTGTCCTACTAATGTTACACTAAGTATGTATGGTGGAGTCTATCCTAAGGCTGTGTCCTACTAATGTTACACTAAATATGTATGGTGGAGTGTATCCTAAGGCTGTGTCCTTCTAATGTTACACTAAATATGTATGGCGGAGTGTATCCTAAGGCTGTATCCTACTAATGTTACACTAAATATGTATGGTGGAGTGTATCCTAAGGCTGTGTCCTACTAATGTTACACTAAATATGTATGGCGGAGTGTATCCTAAGGCTGTGTCCTACTAATGTTACACTAAATATGTATGGTGGAGTGTATCCTAAGGCTGTGTCCTTCTAATGTTACACTAAACATGTATGGCGGAGTGTATCCTAAGGCTGTGTCCTACTAATGTTACACTAAATATGTATGGTGGAGTGTATCCTAAGGCTGTGTCCTACTAATGTTACACTAAATATGTATGGTGGAGTGTATCCTAAGGCTGTGTCCTACTAATGTTACACTAAATATGTATGGTGGAGTGTATCCTAAGGCTGTGTCCTACTAATGTTACACTAAATATGTATGGCGGAGTGTATCCTACTAATGTTACACTAAATATGTATGGTGGAGTGTATCCTACTAATGTTACACTAAATATGTATGGTGGAGTGTATCCTAAGGCTGTGTCCTACTAATGTTACACTAAATATGTATGGCGGAGTGTATCCTACTAATGTTACACTAAATATGTATGGTGGAGTGTATCCTAAGGCTGTGTCCTTCTAATGTTACACTAAATATGTATGGTGGAGTGTATCCTAAGGCTGTGTCCTACTAATGTTACACTAAATATGTATGGTGGAGTGTATCCTAAGGCTGTGTCCTACTAATGTTACACTAAGTATGTATGGTGGAGTCTATCCTAAGGCTGTGTCCTACTAATGTTACACTAAATATGTATGGTGGAGTGTATCCTAAGGCTGTGTCCTTCTAATGTTACACTAAATATGTATGGCGGAGTATATCCTAAGGCTGTGTCCTACTAATGTTACACTAAATATGTATGGTGGAGTGTATCCTAAGGCTGTGTCCTACTAATGTTACACTAAATATGTATGGCGGAGTGTATCCTAAGGCTGTGTCCTACTAATGTTACACTAAATATGTATGGTGGAGTGTATCCTAAGGCTGTGTCCTTCTAATGTTACACTAAACATGTATGGCGGAGTGTATCCTAAGGCTGTGTCCTACTAATGTTACACTAAATATGTATGGTGGAGTGTATCCTAAGGCTGTGTCCTACTAATGTTACACTAAATATGTATGGCGGAGTGTATCCTAAGGCTGTGTCCTACTAATGTTACACTAAATATGTATGGCGGAGTGTATCCTAAGGCTGTGTCCTACTAATGTTACACTAAATATGTATGGTGGAGTGTATCCTAAGGCTGTGTCCTACTAATGTTACACTAAGTATGTATGGTGGAGTCTATCCTAAGGCTGTGTCCTACTAATGTTACACTAAGTATGTATGGCGGAGTGTATCCTAAGGCTGTGTCCTACTAATGTTACACTAAATATGTATGGTGGAGTCTATCCTAAGGCTGTGTCCTACTAATGTTACACTAAATATGTATGGCGGAGTGTATCCTAAGGCTGTGTCCTACTAATGTTACACTAAATATGTATGGTGGAGTGTATCCTAAGGCTGTGTCCTACTAATGTTACACTAAATATGTATGGTGGAGTGTATCCTAAGGCTGTGTCCTACTAATGTTACACTAAATATGTATGGTGGAGTGTATCCTAAGGCTGTGTCCTACTAATGTTACACTAAATATGTATGGCGGAGTCTATCCTAAGGCTGTGTCCTACTAATGTTACACTAAATATGTATGGCGGAGTGTATCCTAAGGCTGTGTCCTACTAATGTTACACTAAATATGTATGGTGGAGTGTATCCTAAGGCTGTGTCCTACTAATGTTACACTAAATATGTATGGTGGAGTGTATCCTACTAATGTTACACTAAATATGTATGGTGGAGTGTATCCTAAGGCTGTGTCCTACTAATGTTACACTAAATATGTATGGTGGAGTGTATCCTAAGGCTGTGTCCTTCTAATGTTACACTAAATATGTATGGTGGAGTGTATCCTAAGGCTGTGTCCTACTAATGTTACACTAAATATGTATGGTGGAGTGTATCCTAAGGCTGTGTCCTACTAATGTTACACTAAGTATGTATGGTGGAGTCTATCCTAAGGCTGTGTCCTACTAATGTTACACTAAATATGTATGGTGGAGTGTATCCTAAGGCTGTGTCCTTCTAATGTTACACTAAATATGTATGGCGGAGTGTATCCTAAGGCTGTGTCCTACTAATGTTACACTAAATATGTATGGCGGAGTGTATCCTAAGGCTGTGTCCTACTAATGTTACACTAAATATGTATGGTGGAGTGTATCCTAAGGCTGTGTCCTACTAATGTTACACTAAGTATGTATGGTGGAGTCTATCCTAAGGCTGTGTCCTACTAATGTTACACTAAATATGTATGGTGGAGTGTATCCTAAGGCTGTGTCCTTCTAATGTTACACTAAATATGTATGGCGGAGTGTATCCTAAGGCTGTATCCTACTAATGTTACACTAAATATGTATGGTGGAGTGTATCCTAAGGCTGTGTCCTACTAATGTTACACTAAATATGTATGGCGGAGTGTATCCTAAGGCTGTGTCCTACTAATGTTACACTAAATATGTATGGTGGAGTGTATCCTAAGGCTGTGTCCTTCTAATGTTACACTAAACATGTATGGCGGAGTGTATCCTAAGGCTGTGTCCTACTAATGTTACACTAAATATGTATGGTGGAGTGTATCCTAAGGCTGTGTCCTACTAATGTTACACTAAATATGTATGGTGGAGTGTATCCTAAGGCTGTGTCCTACTAATGTTACACTAAATATGTATGGTGGAGTGTATCCTAAGGCTGTGTCCTACTAATGTTACACTAAATATGTATGGCGGAGTGTATCCTACTAATGTTACACTAAATATGTATGGTGGAGTGTATCCTACTAATGTTACACTAAATATGTATGGTGGAGTGTATCCTAAGGCTGTGTCCTACTAATGTTACACTAAATATGTATGGCGGAGTGTATCCTACTAATGTTACACTAAATATGTATGGTGGAGTGTATCCTAAGGCTGTGTCCTTCTAATGTTACACTAAATATGTATGGTGGAGTGTATCCTAAGGCTGTGTCCTACTAATGTTACACTAAATATGTATGGTGGAGTGTATCCTAAGGCTGTGTCCTACTAATGTTACACTAAGTATGTATGGTGGAGTCTATCCTAAGGCTGTGTCCTACTAATGTTACACTAAATATGTATGGTGGAGTGTATCCTAAGGCTGTGTCCTTCTAATGTTACACTAAATATGTATGGCGGAGTATATCCTAAGGCTGTGTCCTACTAATGTTACACTAAATATGTATGGTGGAGTGTATCCTAAGGCTGTGTCCTACTAATGTTACACTAAATATGTATGGCGGAGTGTATCCTAAGGCTGTGTCCTACTAATGTTACACTAAATATGTATGGTGGAGTGTATCCTAAGGCTGTGTCCTTCTAATGTTACACTAAACATGTATGGCGGAGTGTATCCTAAGGCTGTGTCCTACTAATGTTACACTAAATATGTATGGTGGAGTGTATCCTAAGGCTGTGTCCTACTAATGTTACACTAAATATGTATGGCGGAGTGTATCCTAAGGCTGTGTCCTACTAATGTTACACTAAATATGTATGGCGGAGTGTATCCTAAGGCTGTGTCCTACTAATGTTACACTAAATATGTATGGTGGAGTGTATCCTAAGGCTGTGTCCTACTAATGTTACACTAAGTATGTATGGTGGAGTCTATCCTAAGGCTGTGTCCTACTAATGTTACACTAAGTATGTATGGCGGAGTGTATCCTAAGGCTGTGTCCTACTAATGTTACACTAAATATGTATGGTGGAGTCTATCCTAAGGCTGTGTCCTACTAATGTTACACTAAATATGTATGGCGGAGTGTATCCTAAGGCTGTGTCCTACTAATGTTACACTAAATATGTATGGTGGAGTGTATCCTAAGGCTGTGTCCTACTAATGTTACACTAAATATGTATGGTGGAGTGTATCCTAAGGCTGTGTCCTACTAATGTTACACTAAATATGTATGGTGGAGTGTATCCTAAGGCTGTGTCCTACTAATGTTACACTAAATATGTATGGCGGAGTCTATCCTAAGGCTGTGTCCTACTAATGTTACACTAAATATGTATGGCGGAGTGTATCCTAAGGCTGTGTCCTACTAATGTTACACTAAATATGTATGGCGGAGTGTATCCTAAGGCTGTGTCCTACTAATGTTATGCTAAATATCCCCATGATTTTTTTGATTTTTTTAAATACCCGCAAAACATTATTTATGATGAATGCCGCATACAGCATAATTGCGGGTGTGTACCTGACCGCTGTAGACTAAGGTCCCTAGAGACAATGAAGACGTCAAAGTGATGTCAGCCGTTCAAGATTTCAGCCCCTCTCCCACCACAGTAGTAATTCTGATATTTTGATTGACAGGTGGAGAACGAGAGGAAGCAAGAAGTTGGCAACAATGAGTGGCTGAAATACCGGTGACGTGTACAATTCTTGACCACTCATAGAATGACAACAACAAGATCTAAATCAACAAACGAAGAAATTCGATGTTAAAGGACTATAGGAAAATCTGCTTCGTAGAATCAAGACGTATCCGACGACCGCGCGATTTCAGAGTCAGGTTTGATCACCATATCGATCGTGCCTCGAGCTGATCGCCCGAGAAACATTTGTAATATGTCCAATAAATTCCTTTCGTCGCAACACTGATTCTCTTTTTTCTGTGATATCATACTCTGCTCTACGAGGGCATTGAGAGCTTATAAGACCCGTCCCACCCTTGCAAGCAGGGAAAAGCGGACGTAAAATGATGATGATGATGATGATATCATCATCATCAATGTTTAATGCCTATCTTCCACGCTAGCATGGGTTAGACAGGATTTGTCCCACTTGAGGCAAGATTGGTCGGGTGACTGTGTCTCGCTCGTATAGGACTGTCTGGCATGTTTTCTACAGCTTGATGCCCTTCCTAACACCAACCATATTTACAGTGTGGGCTGGAAGGTTTTTACCGTGTTACCTACACAGCCACATTACAGCGTGGATTGTGTGTTTTTTTGTCGTGACACCTACACGACCTCATTTATTTGGACTGGATGTTGTGGTACCAACATAACTTTATAGAGAAAGGGTGGTGTTGGTAGGAGTGGGAGGATGGAGTAGGGGTAGTGGGTTGGGGTGCATATTTGGTTAAGAGGTGCCTACTGACTAGGTTTCGCTTTGTGCATAAATAGGCAAGGCGAGTCTTCTGTATTACTGCGTGGCACCAAAGATCTCGGTCCAGTGACATTGTCTTAGAGAGGTGCAAGTGTGTAAAGTCGGAATTTATCAAATCGTCCCAGGTTCATCATCATCATCAACGTTTAACGTCCGTGTTCCACGCTTGCATGGGTTTGGACGGGGGTAGTCCCACTTGAGGCAAGAGTGATTGTCTTGCTCGCATAGGACTGTCTGGCAGGTTTTCTACAGTTGGATGCCCTTCCTAACACCAACCACATTTACAGTGTGGGTCTGGGAGGTTTTTACCGTGTTGCCTACACGGCCACATTACAGCGTGGACTGTGTGTTTTTTTGTCGTGACACCTACACGATCTCATTTGTTTCGGCCTCGATGGCGCGGCACCAACATAACTTTACATAGAACGGGGTGGTGTGGATGGGGTGGGGGTGGGGGTGGTGGGACGGGGTGTATTTTGTTAGAGATGCCTACTGGCTGGAGTAGGTTTTACTATATATTTAGGTAAGGCGGGTCTTCTCTGTTACTGAGTACCGCCAAAGGTCTCGGTCCAGTGACATTGTCTTGGAGAGGTGTAAGTGTGTGATGTTGGAGTTTATCAGCTCGTCCCAGGTTTTTCTAGGTCTGCCTATTCCGTGACTACCGTCTATCTTTATTGCCCTGCACTTTGTTATACAGCTATCGACTTTCATGCGCATCACGTGTCCATACCAACGTAGCCTTCTCTCGAGTAAACAACATCTGATCCCTCTTATCTCTAAGAGGGATCTGATGTTCACGTATATTACTGCCGTTCACGTATATTACTGTTACACATCCAGCGGAGCATGCAAGCTTCGTTCCTCTCTAGTCTGCGTATATCCTCTGCACACAATGCCCAGGTCTCACTGCCATGCAGCATTGCTGTTCGTATGCAGGCATCGTACAACCTGCCTTTCATTTTTAGTGAGAACCCTTTAGCAGCTAATAGTGGTATAAGCTCTCTGAACTTTTTCCAACCAGTTCTGACTCTAGCTACAGTACTTTCAGAGCACCCTCCCCCACTGCTGATTTTATCGCCCAGGTAACGGAAGCTGTCCACTATTTCTATAGAACCCTCTGCGCAATTGAAAGAGCTAGTATTTTGTGGGCACTTGCTGCTACTTATTGCACCAGAGCACCGGCCACATGTAAAATCTATGTTCTTAGTTAGCTTACCTGTGATCCCACTACATCTTTTATGCACCCATACTTTGCATTTAGGACATAAAATGGAGTTTCTACCTACGCCTTTCCTACACACCGAGCACGACCATTTCCCAGAAGGGACCGCCGCCTTGTTTTCTTTCCTACAAACTAGTACTTTGGTCTTAGCCAGGTTAATTTTAAGTCCTTTTGACTCTAGGCCGTGCTTCCATGTTTGGAATTTCTTCTCTAGCTCGGCCATTGATTCCGCTATGAGTGTCAGGTCGTCTGCGTATAGGAGTTCCCATGGGCAGCCTGTCTTGAACTCCTCTGTTATAGCCTGAAGGGCAATAATAAATAGTAGTGGGCTGAGAACAGAGCCCTGATGGACGCCAACTTTTACGCTAAACTCTTCACTATATTCGTTGTTAATTCTAACCTTGCTGTTTCTTTATACATGGCTTGTATAGCCCTCACAAGCCATTCGTCAACGCCTAGTTTTCTAAGAGCCCACCAGATAATGGAGCGGGGGACTCTGTCGAAGGCTTTCTCCAAGTCGACAAAAGCTAAGTAGAGGGGTTTACCTTTAGCTAGGTACTTCTCCTGTAGTTGTCGTACTATGAAAAGAGCGTCTGTGGTACTTTTGCCTGACACAAACCCGAACTGCATTTCATCTAGGTCAATTCTCTCTCTGATTAGTTGCGCTATTACTTTTTCCGTGACCTTCATGACCTGGTCGATTAATTTAATGCCTCTATAGTTACTCCTATCTAGGGCGTCTCCTTTACCCTTATAACAGTTAACGATGATGCTGCTATGCCAGTCCTTCGGAACAACCCCATTCTGTACGACTTGGTTAACTATGCGGGTGACAATGGTGTGTCCCACCGTGCCAGATGCCTTCAGCATCTCAGCAACTATTTCCGAAGGCCCAGCCGCCTTACCCGTCTTCATATCCTTGATTGCCTTACTTATTATACTCCCCTCGACTAACACTGCTGGTCCCTCTATTGGGTCGATATGGGGGAGACTGTCTTTCTCCCATTTATTCTCCTCATTTAGTAGCCTTTCATAGTGACACTTCCAAGCTACCTTCTTATCAGCGTCGGTGATGGCAAGTGTGCCATCGTCGTTTAGTACACACTTCTCCCCGACAATATCACGATTTTCCTTGACGCATTGCCTAGCAATCCTGAACACCTCACGTTTTTGGTCATCGCGTTGTAGAACATGCTTGAACTTTCTTTCCTCAGCTTCCCTTCTTGCTAAGTACACTTGTCTCCTAGCTTCCCTCCTGGCCACTTGATAGTCCTCTCTACTTCCCCCATCCCGCCATACTTTCCAAACCTGCTTTTTGGCCTTAATTGACCCCTCCACCTTACTGTTCCACCACCATGTTACTCTCCTCCTGCCTACAGGCCTGCTCCAGCCACAGACTTCGTCTGTTGCCAACAGCAGGTTTGCTTTCAGAAATTCCCACTCTCCCTCTATATTGTCCGACTCTAAATGTTCTTCCTTACTGTCGAAAGCATCAAGTAATATGCTTTGAAATTTATTCCTGGCTGTGGGGTCCTTTAGCCTCCATATTTTTCTCCTGAGGATAGTCCTCTTCTGCTGTCGAGTACGTCTCGTCCTGACTATGAGGTCGCTAATTATCAGTCTATGTTGGGAGGTGCATTCTTCATGGGGGAGGGATTTAGTGTTTACAACAGACACTCTGTCACCTCTTCTGGTAAGGATATAATCTAGCTGGCTTGTGTGTTCCCCGGATCTATAGGTGATCAGGTGATTGTCAATATATATATATATATATATATATATATACATATATATGTATATATATATATACATATACATTTTTATCATCATCATTTAACGTCCGCTTTTCCCTGCTTGCAAGGGTGGGACGGGAACTGATTCTGGCTGGATTTCTACAGCTGGATGCCCTTCCTAACACCAACCTCATTTACAGTGAGTGCTGGGTGATTTTTTTTGCCGTGGCACCTCCACAACCACTTTGCAGTGGAATGATAGGGACTATCAGAGTAAACTGGAGCAATGTGAAATAAAGTGTCTTGCTCAAGGAAACAACACATCACCCGGTCTGAGAATTGAACTCACAACCTTTCGATTGCAAGGCCAATGCTCTAACCACTAAGCCATGTGCCTCCATATATATATCTAAACTACCAATTCAATTAGTTTCTATTTACAGAAATCACAATTTATGTTATAATGATGTAAATAAATTTTTAATGTTTAAAAAATACAATAGTATTTTTCCCTTCAGTAAATAACTTTGTTAGTTTTATTATTTTAATTTTTTTTAGTCACTATTCTGTTTATAAATTGTGATGATTGTTTTATTTTGTTTATAAATTGTGATGTTTGTTTTTTTATTTTGTTTATAAATTGTGATGTTTGTTTTTTTATTTTGTTTATAAATTGTGATTTTTGTTTTATTTTGTTTATAAATTGTGATGGGATTTTTTTAAGAAATAAAATATGTAGGAAGAATTTTTTTTAAATAATGAAAATAACAGAAAAGAAGAAAAAGAGAATTGAATGAGGGAAAGAGGAGTGAAAGAGAATTGAAAGAGGGAAAGAAAAGTGAAAGAGAATTGAAAGAGGGAAAGAAAAGTGAAAGAGAATTGAAAGAGAAGGGAAAGAGAATTGAAAGAGGAGGGAAAGAGGGGAAGAAGAGGGGGAAAGGGAAAGAGAGGGGAAAGAGAGGAGAAGGAGAGGGGAAAGAGGAGGGAAGGAGAGGGGAAAGAGGAGGGAAAGAGGGGAAGGAGAGGGGAAAGAGAGGGGAAAGAGAAGGGAAAGAGAAGGGAAAGAGAAGGGAAAGAAGAGGGAAAGAGAGGGGAAAGAGAGGGGAAGGAGAGGGGAAAGAGAAGGGAAAGAGAAGGGAAAGAGAAGTGAAAGAGAAGTGAAAGACTTACCTTTGGTTTCATCCTGATTTGAAAGTTTTGATCGGTTTTCCATTATCGATAAAATCTGAAAATAATTAAAGGATTGTATAAACGAAGGGACCAAATTGCTGATTTAAAACAGTAAAATTGACTTCAACTAATTAAAATTATATGAATATAAAACAATAATTTATCACCTAACAAATTTCTGTTAATAAATAGACTGACAGAACAGAAATTCATATATACAATTTAAAAATTCTTGAATGAAAATTACCTAACCAATTCAATCACGTGCTTTGCATTACATCTCACATAACATATACCTATTTTATCACCACATGTCTCCCTGCCATATAGCACGCCATTTTAAACATTTCTAACACTTGTAACATGCTTTTACATTCTACACGAAATATGCTTATTTCAGCTGTAATATAACTCTTTCCTCATACATGCCTTATTGATTGTATTGACTCTTGCATTATATACCCTTAACATTATCTGATTTCCAATGCTATGATATCTTATGTCTATCCTATCTTACATTTTTTCTTGCTTGTAACTTTTTTTGCTTGTACCTTTTGCACCTTTCACTATTGCTCCTTGTAATTGTGTTCTCTGAAGCATAACATTCTTTTAACTCCCGATTCTCTACATGATGTCTAAGACACTGACAACATTTATGTATCTACCTAAATGTTCTGAAGACTAGGATTTTAATCACCTGTTTAAGCATTCCCTATGCTCCGATGATTCCAGACATCCCTCTGGAAGAAACAATTGTCAGCAAATAAATGTATCAAACTAAGATTTGATTGTTTTAACACTTTGTATATACATATATATATATCATCATCATCTTCGTTAAACGTCCACTTTCCACGCTAGCATGGGTTAAACGGGAGTTGTCCCACTTGAGGCAAGGTTTGGTCGGGTGACCGTGTCTCGCTCATATAGGACTATCTGGCAGGTTTTCTACGGCTGGATGCCCTTCCTAACACCAACCACATTTACAGTGTGGAACTGGGAACTTTTTACCGTGTTACCTACATGGCCACATTACAATGTGGACTGTGTGTTTTTTTCTTGTGACACCTACACGATCTCAATCTCATTTATCTCATTTATTTGGACTGGATGTTGTAGTACCAACTTTATAGAGAGAGGGTGGTGTTGGTGGGAGTGGGAGGATAGGGTAGGGGTAGTGGATTGGTTAAGAGGTGCCTACTGACTAGGTTTCGCTTTGTACATAGGCAGAGCGGGTCTTCTGTATTACTGCGTAGTGCCAAAGATCTCGGTCCAGTGACATTGTCTTAGAGAGGTGCAAGTGTGTAAGGTCGGAATTTATCAGATCGTCCCAGGTTTTTCTGGGTCTACCTACTCCGTAACTACCATCAATTTTGATCGCCCTGCACTTTTTTATACAGCTGTCGTCTTTCATGCGCATCACGTGGCCATACCAACGTAGTCTTCTCTCGAGTAAACAGCATCTGATCCCTCTTATTCCTAATTTCTCACTTAGTTCACTTATGCTTTGCCATTCACGTATATTACTATTACACATCCAACGGAGCATGCATGCTTCGTTCCTTTCCAGTCTGCGCAGGTCCCTGCACGTAATGCCCATGTCTCACTGCCATGTAGCATTGCTGTTCGTATACAAGCATCATACAATCTGCCTTTCATTTTTAGAGAGAAACCTTTTGTGGCCAACAGCGGTATAAGCTCTCTGAACTTTTTCCATCCCGTTCTGACTCTGGCCTACTGTACTTTCAGAACACCCTCCACCACTGCTGATTTTGTCCCCCAGGTAACGGAAAGTGTCTACTATTTCTATAGAACCATCTGGGCAATAGAAGGGGCTAGTATCCTGTGGACACTTGCTACCTATTGCACTTGAGCATCGGCCACATATAAAGTCTACATTCTTAGATAGTTTACCTGTGATCCCACTACACCTTTTATGCACCCATACTTTGCATTTGGGACATAAAATGGAATTTCTGCCTACTCCTTTCCTACACACTGAGCATGGCCATTTCCTAGAGGGCACCTGTGCCATATTTTTCTATCTACAAACTAGAACTTTAGTCTTAGACAAGTTAACTTTAAGGCCTTTTGATTCTAGGCCATGCTTCCATGTTTGGAATTTCTTCAGTTCAGCCATTGATTCAGCTATGAGCGTTAGATCATCTGCGTATAGGAGTTCCCATGGTCAGCCGGTCTTGAACTCCTCTGTTATAGCCTGAAGGGCAATAATAAATAGGAGGAGGCTAAGGACAGAGCCTTGGTGAACACCAACTTTTACACTAAATTCTTCACAATAGTCATTGTTAATTCTAACCTTACTGACTGTTTCATTATACATAGCTTGTATAGCTCTCACAAGCCATTCATCTACACCTAGTTTTCTAAGAGCCCACCAGATAATGGAGCGGGGTACTCTGTCAAAGGCTTTTTCCAGGTCTACAAAAGCTAAGTAGAGGGGTTTACTTTTAGCTAGGTACTTCTCTTGTTGTCGTACAAGGAAAAGAGCGTCTGTGGTATTTTTACCTGACACAAACCCAAACTGCATTTCATCTAGATCAATTCGCTCTCTGATTAGTTGCGCTATAACTCTTTCTGTGACCTTCATGACCTGGTCAACTAACTTAATGTCTCTATAATTTCCTCTATCTAGAGCATCTCCTTTACCCTTGTAGCAGTTAATGATGATGCTGCTATGCCAATCTTTTGGTATGACCCCATTCTGTATTACTTGGTTAACTATATGGGTGACCATAATATGTCCCACCATTCCAGATGCCTTCAACATCTCAGCAACTATCTCCGAAGGCCCAGCTGCCTTGCCTGTCTTCATATCTTTGATTGCCTTAGTTATTATACTACATTTAACTTGCACCGCTGGTCCTTCTATTGGATCGATTTGGGGCAGACTATCTTTTTCCCACTTATTCTCTTCATTTGATAGTCTCTCGTAGTGACACTTCCAAGCTATCTTCTTATCAGCATCAGTGAGGGCAAGTACACCGTTATCATTACGGACACACTTCTCTCCGACAATATCACGGTTTTCCTTGACACATTATCTAGCAATCCTGAACACCTCGCGTTTTTGGTC
This sequence comes from Eledone cirrhosa, assembly GCA_964016885.1. Lineage (NCBI taxonomy): Eukaryota > Metazoa > Mollusca > Cephalopoda > Octopoda > Eledonidae > Eledone > Eledone cirrhosa. The sequence continues at coordinate 421,952,507 of OZ024740.1, forward strand.
CTCACGTTGTAGAACATGTATATATATATATATACACATACACACACAGAGAGAGAGAGAGAGAGAGAGAGAGAGAGAGAGAGAGAGAGAGAGAGGCGGGCTGCAATGTGGCAGCATGCTACTACGTCCGTCTCTGGTTCAAAAACACAGCACACACTTTTTCCTGTTTTTTCTTTGCTTGTTTCCTTAAAGCTTACCATCATTCCATTGGTATACATCTATTACACAATTTACATCTGATGAGGTCACCAGATTCTTATGCAACCTGGCCACTGAAATGTGCATAGTGTTTACAGTAATAAAAAATTAAGGAAATTCAACATATTTGACCTCCTGTCATTTCATTTTATAATATATTTATATATATATATTTTTTTTTTTATTCTAGATTTAATTATTTGGTAAATTATGGATATTTTATCATTAAAATAAAGTAACAAAGAAATATTCTATTACTCAATTAAGTGTTCCAGCCGACAGGCTGAGGCCATGCTGGGGCACTGCCATTACTTCTAAATTATTGAATCAAACATTTTAGGTATGTGTTTAAAATATAGCCATCATACAGTAGACAATCATTTGTTCTAGCAATGTGTATAATCATCACCATTGCTAAACATCCATTTTTTTCACACTAGCATGGTTAGACAAGTTGTTCCGTTGTGTGTAAATATATATAAAGGACGACCAAAAAAGACCTGGGCAGTGGTTGTGAGAGCGGATCTAAAATTGCTAAGACTGACAGAGGAGATGAAGAAGGAACATGACAAGTGGAGAGATGCTGAGTAGGACCCATCCAACCCATGCAAGTATGGAAAAGTGGATGCAAAAACGATGATGAATTCATTAAAGTATATATCATCATCATCGTTTTTACATCAAAATCTCATAATAACCGCTTCCATTTCTACTTTCAAATTCATTAAAGTAGAAATGGAAGCTGTTATTGTTAGTCTCAAAAATACAATTGTATGATTTACTCAGAGTTAACCCTTTAATGTTCAAACCAGCCAGAATTCTCTACCTTTTTCTGTTGAAACTGGCTGTAACTGGTCACTTAAACTGATGTTAAGGTATTGTTCGCAAAATAAATACTTTCAAAATTTCATAGATTCGATATTATGTGAGATAATTATGTGAGACAAAGCCTTTACCATGAAAATATAATAGTAAATATAGAGTAATGTGAATGCTAAAGGGTTAAATATAATGGTTCTAGTAGTGTTTCGACTCATCACTAATCTATTCATTATTCTATTAACTTCAGAGTTACTAACTTCTACAAGACTAGAACTGTTTCATAAAAAAAAAATCACCAGGAAATGAAACAGTTCTAGTCCTGTAGATGACATTTCTATATTAACCTTTTAGCATTTACATTTCTCTATATTTACTATTATATTTTCATGGTAAACACATTATTTCACATAATTATCTCACATAATATAGAATCTATGAGATTTTGATATTATCTAATTTGGGAACAATACATTAATATCAGTGTGAGCAGTCGACTACAGCCGGTTCCAACAGAAAGAGGTGAGAAAATTCTGGCCGGATACGGTCGGTTTAAATGCAAAAGGGTTACCATGATGTTTACACTCTACTAATGTATTGAGTACCGTACTAACAGTGGCTATTCCCGATTGAACCAGGGACTCACAGGTTGTAAAGTGGTTGTTTAGATGTCACGACAAAAAAACCCAGTACTCACTGTAAATGTGGTTGGCGTTAGGAAGGGCATCCAGCTGCAGAAACAAGCTAAAAGCAGTTCTGTATAAGCAAGATAGTCGCCTGACCTGGCATTGCTCACAACAGGATAACTCATCTAACCCATGCTACCATGGAAAAGTGGACGTTAAACGATGATATATATATATCGAGGAAGAGTGTATATTTAGTCAAGTAGCATACTACTTGACTATTTAATCAAGTAGTATATACTTGACTAAACACTCATTACCATGGAAATATTTTAAGGAACGATTTGCCTCAAGTTTTACACAGATAAAAACACAAACACCAATTTCTAATATAAAGTTATTATCATTCAACGAGGGCGATAGATTGGCAGTATCGGTAGAGAGTCGGACGCCATGCTTTCCAGCATAGTTACGTCCCTTTACGATCTCAGTTCAAATCCCGCCGAGGTTGACTTAGCCTTTCATCCTTACGAGGTCGATAAAATAAAGTACCAGTAATGCACTGGGTAATTGCTGGCCTTGTGCCTAAAGTAGAAACAATTATCATTCAACGATACACAGCATAAATCTCACAATGTGTAACTTAAAAGAAATATTGTTTTCTACATTTCGTAGCTGCAAAAATACCAGATATTTTGTTAACATTGTTGCCAGTAGACATGTTAGCATATTTTCACTTGCTGAGGGATGGGGGGAGGGATCTCCGCTAAAGACCTTCTGCTGTCCAGCTCTCCAGAAAGTTTCTTACCACTTTCATTCATACCACTACACATCTACACATACATATATACATAACAAAAACAATGAAAACAAGATATATATATATATAGCCTAATTTGCATATCGAGTGAGTTAGTAGACCGAAAGACCTGGGCAGAGGTGGTGAGAGCTGACCTCAAATCACTCGATATGCAAACAAACAAACTGAGCATTATAATAAATGTTCGGTAGACCTATACGTACATATATATATGTGTGCATGCATGTATGTATGTATGTATATACATACTACTGTACGTCTGTATACATATATGTATGTACGTATACATACTTATATTTCTATATCTCTATATATATATATATATATCATCATCATTTTATGTCCACTTTTCCCTGCTTGCAAGGGTGGGACGGGAACTGATTCTGGCTTGATTTCTACAGCCGGATGCCCTTCCTAACACCAACCTCATTTACAGTGAGTGCTGAGTGCTTTTTTTCCATGGCGCCTACACGTCCACTTTACAGTGTGGGCTGGGTGGTTTTTTTCCGTGGCACCTCCACGACCACTTTGCAGTGGAATGATAGGTACCAGTCCTATCATCTCATTTCTACAGCTGAATAAACTGGAGCAATGTGAAATAAAGTGTCTTGCTCAAGAAAACAACACATCACCCGGTCTGAGAATTGAACTCACAACCTTTCAATTGCAAGGCCAATGCTCTAACCACTAAGCCATGTGCCTCCATATATATATATATATTTACACATACACCAATTAAACAAAGTCAGAGGTATATATGTGTTTTGGCAACTTTTCACGATGTGGCTCAATGAAGAATTAATAAATCAGAGCAAAATACTATAGAATAAAGCACTTCGGGAAATAATATGTCCTAGTGAGTTTGTCCCCTGAAGAGCTCTAAAACTCGAGTATTTCCTTAAAAGTGAGCGAAACCCTAGGGTCGGGATTTAGTGATTTAATCCTGGTATGTATATAAGCATTTCTAACATTAATTTTTACCTACTTATATATGGTTGACTGTATATTTAATTAATTTCCACATGCTGTTCAAATGTTGGGTAAATATTCTATAGTGGTTGTGCGCGAAGACACCGCAATGGTATATTTATTTACTGTTTCTTCAGAGATGCCTTTTATTCTTATAGCCTGGTCTAATTGATTTTTTGTGTGGTTAATTATGCTGATTGGGAGTAGAGATGATGTATATATATTATCAAATAATTATCTGGACATGCTTTACTCTATAGAATATATATATATCATCATCATCATCACATATATATATATATGAAATAAATATCGTTTTTTACAAAAACAATATAAAAAATCAGAAACATAGGTGGAGAAGTGTCATAGGTAAGTTAATGACAACTGTCAATGTCATAGGTAAGTTAATGACAACTGTCAATGTCATAGGTACGTTAATGACAACTGTCTGTCATAGGTAAGTTAATGACAACTGTCAGTGTCATAGGTAGGTTAATAACTGTCAATGCCATAGGTAAGTTAATGACATCTGTCAGTGTCATAGGTACGTTAATGACAACTGTCAATGTCATAGGTAAGTTAATGACAACTGTCAATGTCATAGGTAAGTTAATGACAACTATCAATGTCATAGGTAGGTTAATGACATGTCAGTGTCATAGGTAAGTTAATGACAACTGTCAATGTCATAGGTAAGTTAATGACAACTGTCAATGTCATAGGTACGTTAATGACAACTGTCAGTGCCATAGGTAAGTTAATGACAACTGTCAGTGTCATAGGTAAGTTAATGACATGCCAGTGTCATAGGTAAGTTAATGACAACTGTCAATGCCATAGGTAAGTTAATGACAACTGTCAATGTCATAGGTACGTTAATGACATCTGTCAGTGCCATAGGTAAGTTGATGACAACTGTCAGTGTCATAGGTAAGTTAATGACAACTGTCAATGCCATAGGTAAGTTAATGACAACTGTCAGTGTCATAGGTAAGTTAATGACAACTGTCAATGCCATAGGTAAGTTAATGACAACTGTCAATGTCATAGGTACGTTAATGACATCTGTCAGTGCCATAGGTAAGTTAATGACAACTGTCAATGCCATAGGTAAGTTAATGACAACTGTCAATGTCATAGGTACGTTAATGACAACTGTCAATGTCATAGGTAAGTTACTGTCAATGTCATAGGTAAGTTAATGACAACTGTCAATGCCATAGGTAAGTTAATGACATGTCAGTGTCATAGGTAAGTTAATGACAACTGTCAATGTCATAGGTAAGTTAATGACAACTGTCAGTGCCATAGGTAAGTTAATGACAACTGTCAGTGTCATAGGTAAGTTAATGACATGTCAGTGCCATAGGTAAGTTAATGACAACTGTCTATGTCATAGGTAAGTTAATGACAACTGTCAATGTCATAGGTAAGTTAATGACAACTGTCAGTGCCATAGGTAGGTTAATGACAACTGTCTATGTCATAGGTAAGTTAATGACAACTGTCAATGTCATAGGCACGTTAATGACAACTGTTAGTGTCATAGGTAAGTTAATGACAACTGTCAATGTCATTGGTAAGTTAATGACAACTGTCAATGTCATAGGTAAGTTAATGACAACTGTCAATGTCATAGGTACGTTTATGACAACTGTCAGTGCCATAGGTAAGTTAATGACAACTGTCAATGTCATAGGTAAGTTAATGACATGTCAATGTCATAGGTAAGTTAATGACAACTGTCAATGTCATAGGTACGTTAATGACAACTGTCTGTCATAGGTGAGTTAATGACATGTCAGTGTCAAAGGTAAGTTAATGACATCTGTCAGTGTCATAGGTACGTTAATGACAACTGTAAATGTCATAGGTAAGTTAATGACAACTGTCAATGTCATAGGTAAGTTAATGACAACTGTCAATGTCATAGGTACGTTAATGACAACTGTCTGTCATAGGTAAGTTAATGACATGTCAGTGTCAAAGGTAAGTTAATGACAACTGTCAATGTCATAGGTAAGTTAATGACATCTGTCAGTGTCATAGGTACGTTAATGACAACTGTCAATGTCATAGGTAAGTTAATGACAACTGTCAATGTCATAGGTAAGTTAATGACAACTGTCAATGTCATAGGTAAGTTAATGACATGTCAGTGTCATAGGTAAGTTAATGACAACTGTCAATGTCATAGGTAAGTTAATGACAACTGTCAATGTCATAGGTACGTTAATGACATCTGTCAGTGCCATAGGTAAGTTAATGACAACTGTCAGTGTCATAGGTAAGTTAATGACAACTGTCAATGTCATAGGTAAGTTAATGACAACTGTCAATGTCATAGGTAAGTTAATGACATGTCAGTGTCATAGGTACGTTAATGACAACTGTCAGTGTCATAGGTAAGTTAATGACAACTGTCAGTGCCATAGGTAAGTTAATGACATGTCAGTGTCATAGGTAAGTTAATGGCATGTCAATGTCATAAGTAAGTTAATGACAACTGTCAATGTCATAGGTACGTTGATGACAACTGTCAATGTCTTAGGTAAGTTAATGACATCTGTCTATGTCATAGGTAAGTTAATGACATACCAGTGTCATAGGTAAGTTAATGACATGTCAGTGCCATAGGTACGTTAATGACAACTGTCAGTGCCATAGGTAAGTTAATGACAACTGTCAATGTCATAGGTAAGTTAATGACAACTGTCTGTCATAGGTAAGTTAATGACATGTCAGTGTCATAGGTAAGTTAATGACATATGTCTATGTCATAGGTAAGTTAATGACATGCCAGTGTCATAGGAAAGTTATTGACAACTGTCAATGTCATAGGTAAGTTAATGACATGCCAGTGTCATAGGAAAGTTATTGACAACTGTCAATGTCATAGGTAAGTTAATGACATGTCAGTGTCATAGGTAAGTTAATGACAACTGTCAATGTCATAGGTAAGTTAATGACATGTCAGCGCCATAGGTAAGTTAATGACAACTGTCAATGTCATAGGTAAGTTAATGACAACTGTCAATATCATAGGTAAGTTAATGACATCTGTCTATGTCATAGTTAAGTTAATGACATGTCAGTGTCATAGGTAAGTTAATGACAACTGTCAATGTCATAGGTAAGTTAATGACATCTGTCTATGTCATAGGTAAGTTAATGACATGTCAGTGTCATAGGTAAGTTAATGACAACTGTCAATGTCATAGGTAAGTTAATGACAATTGTCAATGTCATAGGTAAGTTAATGACAACTGTCAATGTCATAGGTAAGTTAATGAGATGTCAGTGTCATAGGTAAGTTAATGACAACTGTCAATGTCATAGGTAAGTTAATGACATGTCAGTGTCATAGGTAAGTTAATGACAACTGTCAATGTCATAGGTAAGTTAATGACAACTGTCAGTGTCATAGGTAAGTTAATAACAACTGTCAATGTCATAGGTAAGTTAATGACAACTGTTAGTGTCATAGGTAAGTTAATGACAACTGTCAATGTCATAGGTAAGTTAATGACAACTGTCAATGTCATAGGTAAGTTAATGACAACTGTCAATGTCATAGGTACGTTAATGACAACTGTCAGTGTCATAGGTAAGTTAATGACAACTGTCAATGTCATAGGTAAGTTAATGACAACTGTCAATGTCATAGGTAAGTTAATGACAACTGTCAATGTCATAGGTACGTTAATAACAACTGTCTGTCATAGGTAAGTTAATGACATGTCAGGGTCAAAGGTAAGTTAATGACAACTGTCAATGTCATAGGTAAGTTAATGACATCTGTCAGTGTCATAGGTACGTTAATGACAACTGTCAATGTCATAGGTAAGTTAATGACAACTGTCAATGTCATAGGTAAGTTAATGACAACTGTCAATGTCATAGGTAGGTTAATGGCATGTCAGTGTCATAGGTAAGTTAATGACAACTGTCAATGTCATAGGTAAGTTAATGACAACTGTCAATGTCATAGGTACGTTAATGACATTTGTCAGTGCCATAGGTAAGTTAATGACAACTGTCAGTGTCATAGGTAAGTTAATGACAACTGTCAATGTCATAGGTAAGTTAATGACAACTGTCAGTGCCATAGGTAGGTTAATGACAACTGTCTATGTCATAGGTAAGTTAATGACAACTGTCAATGTCATAGGCACGTTAATGACAACTGTTAGTGTCATAGGTAAGTTAATGACAACTGTCAATGTCATTGGTAAGTTAATGACAACTGTCAATGTCATAGGTAAGTTAATGACAACTGTCAATGTCATAGGTACGTTTATGACAACTGTCAGTGCCATAGGTAAGTTAATGACAACTGTCAATGTCATAGGTAAGTTAATGACATGTCAATGTCATAGGTAAGTTAATGACAACTGTCAATGTCATAGGTACGTTAATGACAACTGTCTGTCATAGGTGAGTTAATGACATGTCAGTGTCAAAGGTAAGTTAATGACAACTGTCAATGTCATAGGTAAGTTAATGACATCTGTCAGTGTCATAGGTACGTTAATGACAACTGTAAATGTCATAGGTAAGTTAATGACAACTGTCAATGTCATAGGTAAGTTAATGACAACTGTCAATGTCATAGGTACGTTAATGACAACTGTCTGTCATAGGTAAGTTAATGACATGTCAGTGTCAAAGGTAAGTTAATGACAACTGTCAATGTCATAGGTAAGTTAATGACATCTGTCAGTGTCATAGGTACGTTAATGACAACTGTCAATGTCATAGGTAAGTTAATGACAACTGTCAATGTCATAGGTAAGTTAATGACAACTGTCAATGTCATAGGTAAGTTAATGACATGTCAGTGTCATAGGTAAGTTAATGACAACTGTCAATGTCATAGGTAAGTTAATGACAACTGTCAATGTCATAGGTACGTTAATGACATCTGTCAGTGCCATAGGTAAGTTAATGACAACTGTCAGTGTCATAGGTAAGTTAATGACAACTGTCAATGTCATAGGTAAGTTAATGACAACTGTCAATGTCATAGGTAAGTTAATGACATGTCAGTGTCATAGGTACGTTAATGACAACTGTCAGTGTCATAGGTAAGTTAATGACAACTGTCAGTGCCATAGGTAAGTTAATGACATGTCAGTGTCATAGGTAAGTTAATGGCATGTCAATGTCATAAGTAAGTTAATGACAACTGTCAATGTCATAGGTACGTTGATGACAACTGTCAATGTCATAGGTAAGTTAATGACATCTGTCTATGTCATAGGTAAGTTAATGACATACCAGTGTCATAGGTAAGTTAATGACATGTCAGTGCCATAGGTACGTTAATGACAACTGTCAGTGCCATAGGTAAGTTAATGACAACTGTCAATGTCATAGGTAAGTTAATGACAACTGTCTGTCATAGGTAAGTTAATGACATGTCAGTGTCATAGGTAAGTTAATGACATATGTCTATGTCATAGGTAAGTTAATGACATGCCAGTGTCATAGGAAAGTTATTGACAACTGTCAATGTCATAGGTAAGTTAATGACATGCCAGTGTCATAGGAAAGTTATTGACAACTGTCAATGTCATAGGTAAGTTAATGACATGTCAGTGTCATAGGTAAGTTAATGACAACTGTCAATGTCATAGGTAAGTTAATGACATGTCAGCGCCATAGGTAAGTTAATGACAACTGTCAATGTCATAGGTAAGTTAATGACAACTGTCAATATCATAGGTAAGTTAATGACATCTGTCTATGTCATAGGTAAGTTAATGACATGTCAGTGTCATAGGTAAGTTAATGACAACTGTCAATGTCATAGGTAAGTTAATGACATCTGTCTATGTCATAGCTAAGTTAATGACATGTCAGTGTCATAGGTAAGTTAATGACAACTGTCAATGTCATAGGTAAGTTAATGACAACTGTCAATGTCATAGGTAAGTTAATGACAATTGTCAATGTCATAGGTAAGTTAATGACAACTGTCAATGTCATAGGTAAGTTAATGAGATGTCAGTGTCATAGGTAAGTTAATGACAACTGTCAATGTCATAGGTAAGTTAATGACATGTCAGTGTCATAGGTAAGTTAATGACAACTGTCAATGTCATAGGTAAGTTAATGACAACTGTCAGGGTCAAAGGTAAGTTAATGACAACTGTCAATGTCATAGGTAAGTTAATGACATCTGTCAGTGTCATAGGTACGTTAATGACAACTGTCAATGTCATAGGTAAGTTAATGACAACTGTCAATGTCATAGGTAAGTTAATGACAACTGTCAATGTCATAGGTAGGTTAATGGCATGTCAGTGTCATAGGTAAGTTAATGACAACTGTCAATGTCATAGGTAAGTTAATGACAACTGTCAATGTCATAGGTACGTTAATGACATTTGTCAGTGCCATAGGTAAGTTAATGACAACTGTCAGTGTCATAGGTAAGTTAATGACAACTGTCAATGTCATAGGTAAGTTAATGACAACTGTCAATATCATAGGTACGTTAATGACAACTGTCAGTGTCATAGGTAAGTTAATGACAACTGTCAATATCATAGGTAAGTTAATGACAACTGTCAATGTCATAGGTAAGTTAATGACAACTGTCAATGTCATAGGTACGTTAATAACAACTGTCCGTCATAGGTAAGTTAATGACATGTCAGGGTCAAAGGTAAGTTAATGACAACTGTCAATGTCATAGGTAAGTTAATGACATCTGTCAGTGTCATAGGTACGTTAATGACAACTGTCAATGTCATAGGTAAGTTAATGACAACTGTCAATGTCATAGGTAAGTTAATGACAACTGTCAATGTCATAGGTAGGTTAATGACATGTCAGTGTCATAGGTAAGTTAATGACAACTGTCAATGTCATAGGTAAGTTAATGACAACTGTCAATGTCATAGGTAGGTTAATGACATGTCAGTGTCATAGGTAAGTTAATGAAAACTGTCAATGTCATAGGTAAGTTAATGACAACTGTCAATGTCATAGGTACGTTAATGACATCTGTCAGTGCCATAGGTAAGTTAATGACAACTGTCAATGTCATAGGTAAGTTAATGACAACTGTCAATGTCATAGGTACGTTAATGACAACTGTCAGTGCCATAGGTAAGTTAATGACAACTGTCAGTGTCATAGGTAAGTTAATGACATGTCAGTGCCATAGGTAAGTTAATGACAACTGTCTATGTCATAGGTAAGTTAATGACAACTGTCAATGTCATTGGTAAGTTAATGACAACTGTCAGTGCCATAGGTAGGTTAATGACAACTGTCTATGTCATAGGTAAGTTAATGACAACTGTCAATGTCATAGGTACGTTAATGACAACTGTTAGTGTCATAGGTAAGTTAATGACAACTGTCAATGTCATAGGTAAGTTAATGACAACTGTCAATGTCATAGGTAAGTTAATGACAACTGTCAATGTCATAGGTACGTTTATGACAACTGTCAGTGCCATAGGTAAGTTAATGACAACTGTCAATGTCATAGGCAAGTTAATGACAACTGTCAATGTCATAGGTAAGTTAATGACAACTGTCAATGTCATAGGTACGTTAATGACAACTGTCTGTCATAGGTAAGTTAATGACATGTCTGTGTCAAAGCTAAGTTAATGACAACTGTCAATGTCATAGGTAAGTTAATGACATCTGTCAGTGTCATAGGTACGTTAATGACAACTGTCAATGTCATAGGTAAGTTAATGACAACTGTCAATGTCATAGGTAAGTTAATGACAACTGTCAATGTCATAGGTACGTTAATGACAACTGTCTGTCATAGGTAAGTTAATGACATGTCAGTGTCAAAGGTAAGTTAATGACAACTGTCAATGTCATAGATAAGTTAATGACATCTGTCAGTGTCATAGGTACGTTAATGACAACTGTCAATGTCATAGGTAAGTTAATGACAACTGTCAATGTCATAGGTAAGTTAATGACAACTGTCAATGTCATAGGTAGGTTAATGACATGTCAGTGTCATAGGTAAGTTAATGACAACTGTCAATGTCATAGGTAAGTTAATGACAACTGTCAATGTCATAGGTACGTTAATGACATCTGTCAGTGCCATAGGTAAGTTAATGACAACTGTCAGTGTCATAGGTAAGTTAATGACAACTGTCAATGTCATAGGTAAGTTAATGACAACTGTCAATGTCATAGGTAAGTTAATGACATGTCAGTGTCATAGGTAAGTTAATGACAACTGTCAGTGCCATAAGTTAATAACATGTCAGTGTCATAGGTACGTTAATGACAACTGTCAGTGTCATAGGTAAGTTAATGACAACTGTCAGTGCCATAGGTAAGTTAATGACATGTCAGTGTCATAGGTAAGTTAATGGCATGTCAATGTCATAAGTTAATGACAACTGTCAATGTCATGGGTACGTTAATGACAACTGTCAATGTCATAGGTAAGTTAATGACATCTGTCTATGTCATAGGTAAGTTAATGACATGCCAGTGTCATAGGTAAGTTAATGACATGTCAGTGCCATAGGTACGTTAATGACAACTGTCAGTGCCATAGGTAAGTTAATGACATGCCAGTGTCATAGGAAAGTTATTGACAACTGTCAATGTCATTGGTAAGTTAATGACATGTCAGTGTCATAGGTAAGTTAATGACAACTGTCAATGTCATAGGTACGTTAATGACATGTCAGTGTCATAGGTAAGTTAATGACAACTGTCAATGTCATAGGTAAGTTAATGACAACTGTCAATGTCATAGGTACGTTAATGACAACTGTCAGTGTCATAGGTAAGTTAATGACAACTGTCAATGTCATAGGTAAGTTAATGACAACTGTCAATGTCATAGGTAATTTAATGACAACTGTCAATGTCATAGGTAAGTTAATGACAACTGTCAATGTCGTAGGTACGTTAATGACAACTGTCAATGTCATAGGTACGTTAAAGACAACTGTCAGTGCCATAGGTAAGTTAATGACAACTGTCAGTGTCATAGGTAAGTTAATGACAACTGTCAATGCCATAGGTAAGTTAATGACAACTGTCAGTGTCATAGGTAAGTTAATGACAACTGTCAATGCCATAGGTAAGTTAATGACAACTGTCAATGCCATAGGTAAGTTAATGACAACTGTCAATGTTATAGGTAAGTTAATGACAACTGTCAGTGTCATAGGTAAGTTAATGACAACTGTCAATGTCATAGGTAAGTTAATGACAACTGTCAATGCCATAGTTAAGTTAATGACATGTCAGTGTCATAGGTAAGTTAATGACAACTGTCAATGTCATAGGTAAGTTAATGACAACTGTCAGTGCCATAGGTAAGTTAATGACAACTGTCAGTGTCATAGGTAAGTTAATGACATGTCAGTGCCATAGGTAAGTTAATGACAACTGTCTATGTCATAGGTAAGTTAATGACAACTGTCAGTGTCATAGGTAAGTTAATGACAACTGTCAATGTCATAGGTAAGTTAATGACAACTGTCAATGCCATAGGTAAGTTAATGACATGTCAGTGTCATAGGTAAGTTAATGACAACTGTCAATGTCATAGGTAAGTTAATGACAACTGTCAGTGTCATAGGTACGTTAATGACAACTGTCAACGTCATAGGTAAGTTAATGACAACTGTCAATGTCATAGGTAAGTTAATGACAACTGTCAATGTCATAGGTAGGTTAATGACATGTCAGTGTCATAGGTAAGTTAATGACAACTGTCAATGTCATAGGTAAGTTAATGACAACTGTCAATGTCATAGGTACGTTAATGACATGTCAGTGCCATAGGTAAGTTAATGACAACTGTCAATGTCATAGGTACGTTAATGACATGTCAGTGCCATAGGTAAGTTAATGACAACTGTCAGTGTCATAGGTAAGTTAATGACAACTGTGAATGTCATAGGTAAGTTAATGACAACTGTCAGTGCCATAGGTAAGTTAATGACATGTCAGTGTCATAGGTACGTTAATGACAACTGTCAGTGTCATAGGTAAGTTAATGACAACTGTCAGTGCCATAGGTAAGTTAATGACATGTCAGTGTCATAGGTAAGTTAATGGCATGTCAATGTCATAAGTAAGTTAATGACAACTGTCAATGTCATAGGTACGTTAATGACAACTGTCAATGTCATAGGTAAGTTAATGACAACTGTCAATGTCATAGGTAAGTTAATGACATCTGTCTATGTCATAGGTAAGTTAATGACATGCCAGTGTCATAGGTAAGTTAATGACATGTCAGTGCCATAGGTAAGTTAATGACAACTGTCAGTGTCATAGGTAAGTTAATGACATGTCAGTGCCATAGGTACGTTAATGACAACTGTCAGTGCCATAGGTAAGTTAATGACATGCCAGTGTCATAGGAAAGTTATTGACAACTGTCAATGTCATAGGTAAGTTAATGACATGTCAGTGTCATAGGTAAGTTAATGACATGTCAGTGCCATAGGTAAGTTAATGACAACTGTCAATGTCATAGGTAAGTTAATGACAACTGTCAATGTCATAGGTAAGTTAATGACAACTGTCAATGTCATAGGTAAGTTAATGACATGTTAGTGTCATAGGTAAGTTAATGACATGTTAGTGTCATAGGTAAGTTAATGACATGTTAGTGTCATAGGTAAGTTAATGACAACTGTCAATGTCATAGGTAAGTTAATGACAACTGTCAATGTCATAGGTAAGTTAATGACAACTGTCAATGTCATAGGTAAGTTAATGACATGTCAGTGTCATAGGTAAGTTAATGACAACTGTCTATGTCATAGGTAAGTTAATGACATGTCAGTGTCATAGGTAAGTTAATGACAACTGTCAATGTCATAGGTAAGTTAATGACATGTCAGTGTCATAGGTAAGTTAATGACAACTGTCAATGTCATAGGTAAGTTAATGACAACTGTCAATGTCAAAGGTAAGTTAATGACATGTCAGTGTCATAGGTTAGTTAATGACAACTGTCAATGTCATAGGTAAGTTAATGACATGTCAGTGTCATAGGTAAGTTAATGACAACTGTCAATGTCATAGGTAAGTTAATGACATGTCAGTGTCATAGGTAAGTTAATGACAACTGTCAATGCCATAGGTAAGTTAATGACATGTCAGTGTCATAGGTAAGTTAATGACAACTGTCAATGTCATAGGTAAGTTAATGACAACTGTCTGTCATAGGTAAGTTAATGACATGTCAGTGTCATAGGTAAGTTAATGACAACTGTCAATGCCATAGGTAAGTTAATGACATGTCAGTGTCATAGGTAAGTTAATGACAACTGTCAATGCCATAGGTAAGTTAATGACATGTCAATGTCATAGGTAAGTTAATGACAACTGTCAATGTCATAGGTAAGTTAATGACAACTGTCAGTGTCATAGGTAAGTTAATGACAACTGTCAATGTCATAGGTAAGTTAATGACATGTCAGTGTCATAGGTAAGTTAATGACAACTGTCAATGTCATAGGTACGTTAATGACAACTGTCAGTGTCATAGGTAAGTTAATGACAACTGTCAATGTCATAGGTAAGTTAATGACAACTGTTAGTGTCATAAGTAAGTTAATGACAACTGTCAATGTCATAGGTACGTTAATGACAACTGTCAGTGTCATAGGTAAGTTAATGACAACTGTCAATGTCATAGGTAAGTTAATGACAACTGTCAATGTCATAGGTAAGTTAATGACAACTGTCAATGTCATAGGTACGTTAATGACAACTGTCAGTGTCATAGGTAAGTTAATGACAACTGTCAATGTCATAGGTAAGTTAATGACAACTGTCAATGTCATAGGTAAGTTAATGACAACTGTCAATGTCGTAGGTACGTTAATGACAACTGTCAATGTCATAGGTACGTTAATGACAACTGTCAGTGTCATAGGTACGTTAATGACAATTGTCAGTGTCATAGGTAAGTTAATGACAACTGTCAATGTCATAGGTACGTTAATGACAACTGTCTATGTCATAGGTAAGTTAATGACATGTCAGTGTCATAGGTAAGTTAATGACATGTCAGTGCCATAGGTAAGTTAATGACAACTGTCAATGTCATAGGTAAGTTAATGACATGTCAGTGTCATAGGTAAGTTAATGACAACTGTCAATGTCATAGGTAAGTTAATGACATGTCAGTGTCATAGGTAAGTTAATGACAACTGTCAATGTCATAGGTAAGTTAATGACAACTGTCAATGTCATAGGTAAGTTAATGACATGTCAGTGTCATAGGTAAGTTAATGACAACTGTCAATGTCATAGGTAAGTTAATGACATGTCAGTGTCATAGGTAAGTTAATGACAACTGTCAATGTCATAGGTAAGTTAATGACAACTGTCAATGTCATAGGTAAGTTAATGACATGTCAGTGTCATAGGTAAGTTAATGACAACTGTCAATGTCATAGGTAAGTTAATGACATGTCAGTGTCATAGGTAAGTTAATGACAACTGTCAATGTCATAGGTAAGTTAATGACAACTGTCAATGTCATAGGTAAGTTAATGACAACTGTCAATGTCATAGGTACGTTAATGACAACTGTCAGTGTCATAGGTAAGTTAATGACATGTCAGTGTCATAGGTAAGTTAATGACAACTGTCTATGTCATAGGTAAGTTAATGACATGTCAGTGTCATAGGTAAGTTAATGACATGTCAGTGTCATAGGAAAGTTGATGACATGTCAGTGCCATAGGTAAGTTAATGACAACTGTCAATGTCATAGGAAAGTTAATGACATGTCAGTGCCATAGGTAAGTTAATGACAACTGTCAATGTCATAGGTAAGTTAATGACAACTGTCTATGTCATAGGTAAGTTAATGACAACTGTCAATGTCATAGGTAAGTTAATGACAACTGTCTATGTCATAGGTAAGTTAATGACATGTCAGTGCCATAGGTAAGTTAATGACAACTGTCAATGTCATAGGTAAGTTAATGACATGTCAGTGTCATAGTTAAGTTAATGACAACTGTCAATGTCATAGGTAAGTTAATGACATGTCAGTGTCATAGGCAAGTTAATGACATGTCAGTGCCATAGGTAAGTTAATGACAACTGTCTATGTCATAGGTAAGTTAATGACATGTCAGTGTCATAGGAAAGTTAATGACAACTGTCTATGTCATAGGTAAGTTAATGACATGTCAGTGTCATAGGAAAGTTAATGACGTATTTCAATGTCATATGTGAGTTAACCCTTTAGCATTTAAACCGGCCCGATTCTCTCACCTCTTTCTGTTCAAACTGGCCATAACCGGCTGCTCATAGTTATATTAAGGTATTGTTCTCAAAATATATAATATCACAATATCATAGATTCAATATTATGTGAGGTAAAGCCTTTACCATGAAAATACAATAGTAAATATAGAGTAATGTAAAGGGTTAGTGACATTGGGGAGAAATGAAGCAACGATGCTTCATTGGATGTACAACGTAAATTTGAGAGAAAGGCAGAGCTTGGAAGAACTGAGGGAAAAGCTGGGTTTAAGAGGAATCCGAGGTGGTGTCCAGGAGAGAAAACTGTGATGTGCATGGACACTGTCCGATGGATGAAGAAGTGCCAGGAAATGCCAGTGGAAGGAAGCCGCAATAGAGATAGACTGAAAGACCTGGGCAGAGGTGGTGAGAGCTGACCTCAAATCACTGAGACTCACAGAGGAGATGAAGGAACACAACGAATGGAGAGATGGTGTACTGAAAAAGACCTGTCCACCCCATGCAAGCATGGAAAAACAGACAAAAACGATGATGATGATAGCTAAGTTAAAGACATTTGTCACTGTTACAGGTAAATTAAGGATAAAGTTTAAACAATTCACTTCTCTAAAACTATACACCTTACCAAACTTAATTTGTATATACAGTGTAAAAATTGTCTGATTTCCTCCAGTTTCAGTGATTTTGTCCTGTAGAGACTATGGTGATTCATGGATCTCATTCACTGTAGCATCATTTTCATTGCAAAGTACTTTCAGGTGATATGAAAGAGCCAGGCTCAGTTAAAATTTGAGGGGTTTGTGATATCTTAATTATCATTATCAACAAAACTGTTCTTGGTGATAGTTTGGAAAGTCGTATGGTTACCATTGTCACTCTCTTCTTTATCTGAAAGATTTGGTGCTGAATGTCTTTTTCCTGAGACATTCTAACCACATGATCATAGTATCGGAGCTGTGATCTCTCAATTCAGAGAAGTAGCAGCTCTACCTGGTGTGACTCTCTGATCTCTAAATTACACACTTTATCGAGTAACGTTACTCCAAAGACCCTTCAAAGGAATCCCATTTCCACCGCTTGTATTTGTAATCATATTCTTTCAGTCATTACTTAAGATTCATAGCCATAGGTAAGGGTTGGCACAAATACCGAATTGAAGACAGCAAGTTTGGCTTTTACACCTACCTCCCTTCTCATTACTGAATGATTATGCATTACTGCACCAACTCCTGTAATTCTTGCACTTAATTCAGCCTCCTGCCTTCCATCGCTTATGAACACCATTCAATGTGGAAGTGTGATTCCGTCAAGAGTGCGTACTATTACTTCTCCTGTTCGTTATTTTCATGAACAGAATTGACATGCGCAACCAGGTTCGAAGTGGTATCATAACTAGCAGATCTAGGATCAGTCGGCTGGAATTTGCAGATGACATGGTGTTACTTAACTCATCAGAGGATAATCTCTGATATGCACTTGATAGGTTTGCTGCCATGTGCTACACAGCTGGAATGATAATCAGTGCTGCAGAAACTGGGACACTAGTCCTCTCAAGAAAGCCCCTGCAGTACACTCTACATGTGGAATTCCAGTGAAGCAGGTGGAGAAGTTCAAGAAACTCATTTGATAATATTCCTCATGGATCAGATTAACCCTTTAGCATTTCCATTACTCTATATACATTATTGGATTTTTGCGGTAAACACTTTATGTTACATATTTATCTCATAATATTGAATCTACAAGATTTTGATGTTATTTTGGGGGGAGCAATACCTTAACATCATTATAAGTGGCCAGTTACAGCTGGTTTGAACAGAAAGAGGTGAGAAAATTCTGGCCGGATATGGACGGTTTAAATGCTAAAGGGTTAAATGTGGTCAAATCCCATTTTAGTGATTACATATCAATGTGATGAACATCTCAAAGAAGAAAACATAAATAGAAATAAGAAAACATGAATGATGAAGCTGTTTCCTAAAATAACACAATTGTTGGGAGAGTGACGGCTGGCAAAATATATACTGATATACTGACATTAAACTGTAGCTGTATGAAATGAAATGACTTTGGGGATGGATATATATAAACATATACATATGTGTATATATCATCATCATCATCATCAACGTTTAACGTCCGTGTTCCACGCTTGCATGGGTTTGGACGGGGGTAGTCCCACTTGAGGCAAGAGTGATTGTCTTGCTCGCATAGGACTGTCTGGCAGGTTTTCTACAGTTGGATGCCCTTCCTAACACCAACCACATTTACAGTGTGGGTCTGGGAGGTTTTTACCGTGTTGCCTACACGGCCACATTACAGCGTGGACTGTGTGTTTTTTTGTCGTGACACCTACACGATCTCATTTGTTTCGGCCTCGATGGCGCGGCACCAACATAACTTTACATAGAACGGGGTGGTGTGGATGGGGTGGGGGTGGTGGTGGTGGGACGGAGTGTATTTTCTTGCCTACTGGCAAGGCGGGTCTTCTCTGTTACTGAGTACCGCCAAAGGTCTCGGTCCAGTGACATTGTCTTGGAGAGGTGTAAGTGTGTGAGGTCGGAGTTTATCAGCTCGTCCCAGGTTTTTCTAGGTCTGCCTATTCCGTGGCTACCGTCTATCTTTATTGCCCTGCACTTTGTTATACAGCTATCGACTTTCATGCGCATCACGTGTCCATACCAACGTAGCCTTCTCTCGAGTAAACAACATCTGATCCCCCTTATTTCTAATTTTTTCCTTAGTTCGTTTATGCTTTGCCGTTCACGTATATTACTGTTACACATCCAGCGGAGCATGCAAGCTTCGTTCCTCTCTAGTCTGCGTATATCCTCTGCACACAATGCCCAGGTCTCACTGCCATGCAACATTGCTGTTCGTATGCAGGCATCGTACAACCTGCCTTTCATTTTTAGGGAGAACCCTTTAGCAGCTAATAGTGGTATAAGCTCTCTGAACTTTTTCCAACCAGTTCTGACTCTAGCTACTGTACTTTCAGAGCAGCCTCCCCCACTGCTGATTTTATCGCCCAGGTAACGGAAGCTGTCCACTATTTCTATAGAACCCTCTGCGCAATTGAAAGAGCTAGTATTTTGTGGGCACTTGCTGCTACTTATTGCACCAGAACACCGGCCACATGTAAAATCTATGTTCTTAGTTAGCTTACCTGTGATCCCACTACATCTTTTATGCACTCATACTTTGCATTTAGGACATAAAATGGAGTTTATACCTACGCCTTTCCTACACACCGAGCACGACCATTTCCCAGAAGGGACCGCCGCCTTGTTTTCTTTCCTACAAACTAGAACTTTAGTCTTAGCCAGGTTAATTTTAAGTCCTTTTGACTCTAGGCCGTGCTTCCATGTTTTGAATTTCTTCTCTAGTTCAGCCATTGATTCCGCTATGAGTGTCAGGTCGTCTGCGTATAGGAGTTCCCATGGGCAGCCTGTCTTGAACTCCTCTGTTATAGCCTGAAGGGCAATAATAAATAGTAGGGGGCTGAGAACAGAGCCCTGATGGACGCCAACTTTTACGCTAAACTCTTCACTATATTCGTTGTTAATTCTAACCTTGCTGACTGTTTCTTTATACATGGCTTGTATAGCCCTCACAAGCCATTCGTCAACGCCTAGTTTTCTAAGAGCCCACCAGATAATGGAGCGGGGGACTCTGTCGAAGGCTTTCTCCAAGTCGACAAAAGCTAAGTAGAGGGGTTTACCTTTAGCTAGGTACTTCTCCTGTAGTTGTCGTACTATGAAAAGAGCGTCTGTGGTACTTTTGCCTGACACAAACCCGAACTGCATTTCATCTAGGTCAATTCTCTCTCTGATTAGTTGCGCTATTACTTTTTCCGTGACCTTCATGACCTGGTCGATTAATTTAATGCCTCTATAGTTACTCCTATCTAGGGCGTCTCCTTTACCCTTATAACAGTTAACGATGATGCTGCTATGCCAGTCCTTCGGAACAACCCCATTCTGTACGACTTGGTTAACTATGCGGGTGACCATGGTGTGTCCCACCGTGCCAGATGCCTTCAGCATCTCAGCAACTATTTCCGAAGGCCCAGCCGCCTTACCCGTCTTCATATCCTTGATTGCCTTACTTATTATACTCCCCTCGACTAACACTGCTGGTCCCTCTATTGGGTCGATATGGGGGAGACTGTCTTTCTCCCATTTATTCTCCTCATTTAGTAGCCTTTCATAGTGACACTTCCAAGCTACCTTCTTATCAGCGTCGGTGATGGCAAGTGTGCCATCGTCGTTTAGTACACACTTATCCCCGACAATATCACGATTTTCCTTGACGCATTGCCTAGCAATCCTGAACACCTCACGTTTTTGGTCCTCGCGTTGTAGAACATGCTTGAACTTTCTTTCCTCTGCTTCCCTTCTTGCTAAGTACACTTGTCTCCTAGCTTCCCTCCTGGCCACTTGATAGTCTTCTCTACTTCCCCCATCCCGCCATACTTTCCAAGCCTGCTTTTTGGCCTTAATTGACCCCTCCACTTTACTGTTCCACCACCGTGTTACTCTCCTCCTGCCTACAGGCCTGCTCCAGCCACAGACTTCGTCTGTCGCCATCAGCAGGTTTGCTTTCAGAAATTCCCACTGTCCCTCTATATTGCCCGACTGTAAATGTTCTTCCTTACTGTCGAAAGCATCAAGTAATATGCTTTGAAATTTATTTCTGGCTGTGGGGTCCTTTAGCTTCCATATTTTTCTCCTGAGGATAGTCCTCTTCTGCTGTCGAGTACGTCTCGTCCTGACTATGAGGTTGCTAATTATCAGTCTATGTTGGGAGGTGCATTCTTCATGGGGGAGGGATTTAGTGTTTACGACAGACACTCTGTCACGTCTTCTGGTAAGGATATAATCTAGCTGGCTTGTGTGTTCCCCGGATCTATAGGTGATCAGGTGATTGTCACGTTTTTTGAAGTTAGTGTTACAGATAGTTAGGTTATTTGCATCACAGAATTCCATGTTTCTGGAGCCTTCCTCATTTCTAGTACCAAACCCATAGCCTCCATGGATTTCGTCGTAGCCGTCACAATGTTGTCCAACGTGACCATTTAGGTCGCCTGCAATAATTATATAGTCACTGTCGGATATTTGGGAGGTAGTTAGCATCACTGTCTCATAGAATCTGTCTTTTATAGTGCCGGGCAGTCCGGATTGGGGTGCGTACGCAGATATTACTGTCACCGTAGTTCTATTGAGGACAAGTCGTATTTTAATTATTCTGACGTTCACTCTATTTACGTCTATTATCTTATCTGCCCACTTTTCTGCTACCATGATTCCTACTCCACCTAGCCCATCGTTGTTTCATGTATATATATATAACAAAGCAAGTGTTTTTGTTTTAAAGACAGCGAGCGAAGTTTGAAATTGAATTAGAAATAGAAGCTTTCACCATATTTTGACTAAAGAAAATTAGCCTGATAGTGGGGTTTAAAACCTTCTAAATGGAAAAGGATAAGTATTGACGTACATTATATATATATAATCATCATCTAATATCCACTTCCCTTGCTAGCAAGGGTTGGATGAGACTACATAGTCAAAGTGAGTACAGAAGTGGGAAGGGATTGAGGGACATTAACCCTCACCTCAGTACTGATTTCGATTATGTAGACCCATCCAACCCTTGCTAGCAGAGAAAGTAGACACAAAACAATGATGACAATGGTATATCATCATCATTATTTCACATTCATTTTCCCATGCTAGCATGGGTTTGTCCCTTTGTGAGACAAGCCAGGTCAGATGACCATACAGAACTGCACTACCCCTCTCTCTCTCTCTCTCTCTCTCTCTCTCTTTATCATCAATAATTGCCAAACTACTAATGCCACTGGAATACACCCATGCATTCTGCATATGGTGGCACTGGCCCCATGGCAAAATACACACAGCCCACCATGTAAAGTGGTAGTGATGGTGTCACAATAAAACACACCCAGCCCACCATGTAAAGTGGTAGTGCTGGTCCCACAATAAAAAACCTAGCCCTCCCTGTAAAGGGGTAGTGGTGGTGCCACCGTAAAATGCACTAAGCCACTCTGTAAAGGGGTAGTAGTGGTGCCATAGTAAAATGTACCCAACCCTCCATGTAAAGGGGTAGTGCTGGTGCAATAGTAAAATGCACCCAGACACGGTTCACTTTGTAAAGTGATTGGCGTTAGGAAGAGCATCTAGCCATAGAAACTATAGTAAAATTGAGGCGTGTGCAGGATGTGATCATCATATCTGTCTACTCTCTCACTCACACTTACGATGAATGGGCTTTTACAGGGTTTCTGTTGAGCATGACATATAGTTCTGTTAATAGATAAAACATCAGGCTGGGTGCTTTTTGTTGTGACACCTACACAACCACTTTACAGTGTGGACTGGGTGCTTTTTCTTGTGGCACCAACACGACCACATGCCAGTGTGGACTGGGTGCTTTTAGTCATGACATTGTTCTCTATTACAAAATGTGTCTTACCTATACAACAAAGCTGTGTAAATGCTATGTTAATAAATAGGGAAACATCTAGAAAGCCAGCAAAATCATCTGAGTGTGATGGGATGGTATTTGAACAATCTAAAAATGATAGAAACAGACATACTTTTAAAACAAATCAATATTTAAAAATTGGAAGTAAACAAAGGAAGACAATAAAAATCACTTTGTTAATCAAGAAATTGAGAAAGAGAAGAGACTCAATATACACATATATATAAAATATATATTGTTAATGATAAAACAGAAGACTCAATATACATACACCTAACAACCTGTCTAACCCAAGCAAATGTGGAACATAGACATTAAACAGTGGTGATGATGATGATAGATAGATTGGCCTAATACTTAACATGGCTTGTTGTTTTAATTAATCATTAAAGAATGGAATATTAAGTCAAACTCAGTATGATTTGTTCAAAGACAGGGCAGATGGCTACAAATTTATGTGGATATATATATATATATAGTCAATTATACCAATTAGTGACCACACAGAGACACTAGATTTTGTTTCACAGATCATCGGTGGTTCAACAAACCTATGATCAAAGCCATTCCAGATTTGACAAATACTAATATCAAACCCAACAATACTCTCCCTCACATAAATTAAGTTGTTTTAAGAAGCCTACATACGCAGACAGTTTGGTTGTTGTTTAAGACACACCAGGCTCCATATTTAGTTGGTAAGACACCGTAGACACCATATCTAGTTGTTAGAAACCATAGACACTATATCTAATAGGTTGTGTGATCACATAGATGGTCTCTTGTTCATGTGGGGTAAGTTAATTTTGCAATTATTTAAATGACACAAGGTATAACATCCTTTGTAACTGATACTGTGTATGTATGGAGGCACATGGCTTAGTGGTTAGAGCATTGGCCTTGCAATCGAAAGGTTGTGAGTTCAATTCTCAGACTGGGTGATGTGTTGTTTCCTTGAGCAAGACACTTTATTTCACTGTAAAGTGGTCGTGGAGGTGCCATGGCAAAAAAAGCACCCAGCACTCACTGTAAATGAGGTTGGTGTTAGGAAGGGCATCCAGCTGTAGAAATCAAGCCAGAATCAGTTCCCGTCCCACCCTTGCAAGCAGGGAAAAAGCGGACGTAAAATGAAATGATGAAGATACGTGTGTGTGCATCATACAGTCAATCCTTCACTCTGAGAGAAGTCCTGATATTAGCTGAGGTACTAGCTCCTTAAACTTCTTCTAGCCTCTTCTAACTCTAGCTACTATACTATTTAAGCATCATTCTCTATTCCTGATCAGGTCACTTAGGTAGCGAACGCTGTCAACTACTTCTAAGGAGCAGCCATGACAATTTAAGGAATCTATACTGTTAATGCTTATTTCTTCTATACATCTGCTGCATATAAAGGCTATCTTTTCAGTCAACCTACCAGTAATTCCACTTGTGTGTCTATAGATTACACTACATGCACCTGTCTACCCCTTTTTGACATATTGAACAGGACTACTTCCCTGATGGTACTAAGTTTCTGTCCTCTTTCCAACTTTATAGTCTTCAGTGAGTTTACTTTTAGGTCTTTTGATTATAGGGTTTCTTCTGTTAGGAATTTCGCTTCCAATTCTTCCATGGCTTCAACAATAAGGGAACACCTTCTAGTTTGCTCCAATCTTCAAGATTCATGCACACTTAACACCCCAGGCAAGGCTGTGTCCAACACTGGGTGTGGTGTAGCGACTCGATAAGAAGCCATATGGGCTAAGTCATCAGCATACAGGAGTTCCTATGGAATGCTGGTTTAAATCTCATTTGTTAAGGCTTGAAGAAAAATTATAAATAGAAAGGGACAGAGCCCTGGTAGATCCCCACCTGCACATTAAATTCATCATTGTCCTCATTGCCAACTCTTACCTTGTAGGTTGTACCTCTATACGTAACTTGTACAGCCCCCATGAGCCATTTGTCTACACCTAGCTTACTTAGAGCCCACCAAATTAGAGATGAGCACCCTATCAAAGGCCTTCTTCAGATCCACAAAGGCCAGGTAGAAAGGCTTACTCTCACCTTAGTAGGTCTACAGATGTCTCACCAGAAAAAGTGGCATGAATAATAAAGCCGAGTTTGTAGTTTGATTTTCTCCCTAATTAGTTTTACTGTAACCCTTTCAGTAACTTTCATGAACTGGTCTCTCAATTTGATGTCTCTGTAGTTACCTCTCTCTAGTGCTTCACCTTCGGCCTTCTAACAGTTCACAATGATACTACTGTGCCAGTCATTGGATATGACACCATTCTATACTATGCATCTGATTAGCTTGTAATTTACGATGCCACTTTTAACATCTGCATTCCCTGCTAGCAAAGGATTGACTACATCTAACAGACTAAATAAGCTACTGACCTCTCTGATGGGCTGGGGACCCGAAACTCTCTTAGGTTTCAGTAATCTACCAAGTGTACTGGGTACGTTTATCCTGTAGGTCACCAACACTAAAGAGGTTTTGCCCCTGACACAACTGAAGAATCGTCTTGACACATTTTAGCATGTCTTCTACAGCTGGATGCCCTTCTTGTCACCAACCACATTACTGGGTGTACAGGATGCATATTTTGTGGTACAAGCACTAGAGAGGTTCCATATAACAGGAGGATCTTGTCAACCCTATTGGGCCTGGATTCTACAGCTGGAAGCCCTTCCTCATACCAACCACTTTACAACAAAGTGCGCTGAATGAGTTTTATTGACAACAACACTAGGGGAGCTGTTGGTAACGGGACCAGAGGAAAACCTCTCCTGTTCTGCCTTATGGAGGGGATATGATGGGTATATCATGGGTAAATGACAAGAGTTTAAAGGGGAGAGTGGTAAATTTAATGTCATGAGTGTGGGATTCAAGTTGTGACATGAGAGGTGGAGAAGGAATAAAAAGCATTTCATATGTGAGACGGAGTTTGCCAGGAGAGAGGGTGGGCAGTGGGTACAGTGATTGTGAAAGTAGTTTCTAAGGAATTATCAGAGGGGATGACGTTTTTACGTTGATTGTCAAGTCTTCTCCAGTACAACATGTCACCAATTGCGGTCCTTTGTTATGTGATTCAGTTTCCAAAGGTCAGTCTTCACTACTTCCTCTCATTTCTTCCTAGGTATACCTCTTCTATGAGTCCCATCTACTCAGATTCCTCTGCATTTCTTATACAGCTGTCATCTTCTTCCATATGCACTACATGTCCATACCATTGCACGCTGCATCCAATTCCTCTTGTTACCTCAGCTCACTTATACAACCCCACCAACTTATATTACACATCCACCAGAACATACTAACTTCATTTCTTTCTAGCTTTCACAGGCCTTCTGCAATCAAGGCCCATGTCTCTGCCGTGTGTGTCTGAGGATCCCATAAGTACACAAGTGAAAACCCAAAGTAACAAGACTCATCAATTAGCTATAATTAGCTATAATTGTTTCTACTTTTGGCACAAGGCCAGCAATTACCCAGTACATTACTGGTACTTTATTTTATCGACCCCGTAAGGATGAAAGGCAAAGTTAACCTTGGCGGGATTTGAACTCAGAATGGCAAGGGCCGTAACTCTATCAATTAGCTATAATAAAGAATATCATATATATATATATATATATATATATACAGTTGTATGGTTGCATGAAAAGTTTGTCCGTAGGTGGTAAGTCGGTTGAGCACTCGGTGACGAATTCATATACTAAGCATATCTGACGACCTTTCGATTACAGTCAGGGTCAATCTATAATAGGTCTTGCCTTGAGCTGATCGATACTGAATCCTTGTTCCTTATCCTTATAGGATATATATACACACACACACACATATATATATGCATTATTATCATCATTTAATGCTCAACGGAGTTGTTTGGGCCTATTTAAGTGGGACTACTGACCACAGAGAGAGGCCAGAGGTCCACATCCCAGTTACAGTCCAACACCCTACCGAGTGCATTTTATTGTGATGTAGAGGATGCCGGTCCTACCAACCCTTTGTTTGCATGTATATAAATATATGATTGTGTGTGTATATATATATATATATATATATATATACATATACCTACATATACTACCTGATACGTCCATCACATATATACTCTAACGTGTATATATGCAATGAACTCTGCATTTATTTTCGTTTTCTTGCATGTATATATATATATATATATATATATATATATATATATATATATATATATATATATATATATAGCACTCCTCTTTGTTTCGTCCGCGGATGGCTAACATAACCCTATCTCCTCCCGCCCCCCACCACCCCCACCCTCCAAACGCAACCCAAAACTTCAGAGTTGGTACCATAAATGTAGGCACCCTAAAGGGTCGCGCTAACGAGGTTGTAGAAATGCTTGAACGTAAGGAGGTCGATGTTTGTTGTATTCAAGAGACCAGGTGGAGGGGTGGGTCTGCTAGATTCATTGAGGGTAAAAAACGATGTTATAAGCTTTTCTGGGTGGGAAACGACGATGGGCTGGGTGGAGTAGGAATCATGGTAGCAGAAAAGTGGGCAGATAAGATAATAGACGTAAATAGAGTGAACGACAGAATAATTAAAATAAGACTTGTCCTCAATAGAACTACGGTGACAGTAATATCTGCGTACGCACCCTAATCCGGACTGCCCGGCACTATAAAAGACAGATTCTATGAGACACTGTTGCTAACTACCTCCCAAATATCTGACAGTGACTATATAATTATTGCAGGCGACCTAAATGGTCACGTTGGACAACATTGTGACGGCTACGACGAAATCCATGGAGGCTATGGGTTTGGTACTAGAAATGAGGAAGGCTCCAGAATTCTGGAATACTGTGATGCAAATAACCTAACTATCTGTAACACTAACTTCAAAAAACGTGACAATCACCTGATTACCTATAGATCCGGGGAACACACAAGCCAGGTAGATTATATCCTTACCAGAAGACATGACAGAGTGTCTGTTGTAAACACTAAATCCCTCCCCCATGAAGAATGCACCTCCCAACATAGACTGATAATTAGCGACCTCATAGTCAGGACGAGACGTACCCGACAGCAGAAGAGGACTATCCTCAGGAGGAAAATATGGAAACTAAAGGACCCCACAGCCAGAAATAAATTTCAAAGCATATTACTTGATGCTTTCGACAGTAAGGAAGAGCATCTAGAATCGGACAATATAGAGGGACAGTGGAAATTTCTGAAAGCAAACCTGCTGTTGGCGACAGACGAAGTCTGTGGCTGGAGCAGGCCTGTAGGCAGGAGGAGAGTAACATGGTGGTGGAACAATAGGGTGGAGGGGTCAATTAAGGCCAAAAAGCAGGCTTGGAAAGTATGGCGGGATGGGGGAAGTAGAGTAGACTATCAAGTGGCCAGGAGGGAAGCTAGGAGAGAAGTGTACTTAGCAAGAAGGGAAGCAGAGGAAAGAAAGTTCAAGCATGTTCTACAACGCGATGACCAAAAACGTGAGGTGTTCAGGATTGCCAGGCAATGCGTCAAGGAAAACCGTGATATTGTCGGGGAGAAGTGTGTACTTAACGATGATGGCATACTTGCCATCACCGACACTGATAAGAAGGTAGCTTGGAAGTGTCACTATGAAAGGCTACTAAATGAGGAGAATAAATGGGAGAAAGACAGTCTCCCCCATATCGACCCGATAGAGGGACCAGCAGTGTTAGTCGAGGGGAGTATAATAAGTAAGGCAATCAAGGATATGAAGACTGGTAAGGCGGCTGGGCCTTCGGAAATAGTTGCTGAGATGCTGAAGGCATCTGGCACGGTGGGACACACCATGGTCACCCGCATAGTTAACCAAGTCGTACAGAATGGGGTTGTTCCGAAGGACTGGCATAGCAGTATCATCGTTAACTGTTATATGGGTAAAGGAGACGCCCTAGATAGGAGTAACTATAGAGGCATTAAATTAATCGACCAGGTCATGAAGGTCACGGAAAAAGTAATAGCGCAACTAATCAGAGAGAGAATTGATCTAGATGAAATGCAGTTCGGGTTTGTGTCAGGCAAAAGCACCACAGACGCTCTTTTCATAGTACGACAACTACAGGAGAAGTACCTAGCTAAAGGTAAACCCCTCTACTTAGCTTTTGTCGACCTGGAGAAAGCCTTCGACAGAGTCCCCCGCTCCATTATCTGGTGGGCTCTTAGAAAACTAGGCGTTGACGAATGGCTTGTGAGGGCTATACAAGCCATGTATAAAGAAACAGTCAGCAAGGTTAGAATTAACAACGAATATAGTGAAGAGTTTAGCGTAAAAGTTGGCGTCCATCAGGGCTCTGTTCTCAGCCCCCTACTATTTATTATTGCCCTTCAGGCTATAACAGAGGAGTTCAAGACAGGCTGCCCATGGGAACTCCTATACGCAGACGACCTGACCCTCATAGCGGAATCAATGACCGAGCTAGAGAAGAAATTCCAAACATGGAAGCACGGCCTAGAGTCAAAAGGACTTAAAATTAACCTGGCTAAGACCAAAGTTCTAGTTTGTAGGAAAGAAAACAAGGCGGCGGTCCCTTCTGGGAAATGGTCGTGCTCGGTATGTAGGAAAGGCGTAGGTAGAAACTCCATCTTATGTCCTAAATGCAAAGTATGGGTGCATAAAAGATGTAGTGGGATCACAGGTAAGCTAACTAAGAACATAGACTTTACATGTGGCCGGTGTTCTGGTGCAATAAGTAGCAGCAAGTGCCCACAAAATACTAGCTCTTTCAATTGCGCAGAGGGTTCTATAGAAATAGTGGACAGCTTCCGTTACCTGGGCGATAAAATCAGCAGTGGGGGAGGGTGCTCTGAAAGTACTGTAGCTAGAGTCAGAACTGGTTGGAAAAAGTTCAGAGAGCTTATACCACTATTAGCTGCTAAAGGGTTCTCCCTAAAAATGAAAGGCAGGTTGTACGATGCCTGCATACGAACAGCAATGTTGCATGGTAGTGAGACCTGGGCATTGTGTGCAGAGGATATACGCAGACTAGAGAGGAACGAAGCTTGCATGCTCCGCTGGATGTGTAACAGTAATATACGTGAACGGCAAAGCATAAACGAACTAAGGAAAAAATTAGAGATAAGAGGGATCAGATGTTGTTTACTCGAGAGAAGGCTGCGTTGGTATGGACACGTGATGCGCATGAAAGTCGATAGCTGTATTACAAAGTGCAGGGCAATAAAGATAGACGGTAGCCACGGAATAGGCAGACCTAGAAAAATATGGGATGAGCTGATAAACTCCGACCTCACACACTTACACCTCTCCAAGACAATGTCACTGGACCGTGACCTTTGGCGGTACTCAGTAACAGAGAAGACCCGCCTTGCCAGTAGGCATCTCTAACAAACTACACCCCGTCCCGCCACCACCCCCACCCCATCCACACCACCCCGTTCTATGTAAAGTTATGTTGGTGCCGCGCCATCCAGGCCGAAACAAATGAGATCGTGTAGGTGTCACGACAAAAAAACACACAGTCCACGCTGTAATGTGGCCGTGTAGGCAACACGGTAAAAACCTCCCAGACCCACACTGTAAATGTGGTTGGTGTTAGGAAGGGCATCCAACTGTAGAAAACCTGCCAGACAGTCCTATGCGAGCAAGACAATCACTCTTGCCTCAAGTGGGACTACCCCCGTCCAAACCCATGCAAGCGTGGAACACGGACGTTAAACGTTGATGATGATGATGATGATGATATATATATATATATATATGTGTGTGTGTAATACACACACTACGTGTTAAGTTTATGCATATATACACGTTAGGATATATATGCGATGAACTCGATATCTATTTTTGTTCTTGCATGTTCAAGCAGGGAAAAGCGGACGTATGATGATGATATAAATATATATATATATATATATATATATACACGTGTGTATATAAATATATATACACATACTACCTGATAAGTTCATGGCATATATACCATAATGATGCTCTTAATTCGAAATAATAATGATTTCTTAGAGACATCAGGTGATATATTTTAGGAAAGAGTGCAGTCGATTATATTGTTACCAAATCAAGGTAACCTAGACAGAATTTGAACTCAGAACATAAAGGGACGTAATAAAATACTGCAAGGTATCAGGTACAGTGCACTACCGAGTTTGCCATATCTCTGACTTAAACAACATGGCATAAGGTTCACACGGAAGGGTGAATGGAATATTTTTTGAATATTTTAACGTCCATACTTTTTTCTCATGGGCTTCATGTGATATTACTAAGGTGGAATAGCTATAACTGGGAATCGAAATCGAATTGTGAACAATAATTGGAATGAATTGTATATAGATAGATAACGGCGAAAAGTAATTATCGTTTAGCTATCACAATGAGCTTGTTTTGTTTTTCCTAAAGACATTCGCAGAATATATATAGCAAATCAATGCAAGTAGGAATCGAAACCGGGTCACCGAAAATAAAATAATTAGTACACCGAAAAGATATTTATATATGATACTTTTTTTAAAAATAGTTTATATGACTGGTTAGTTAATTGGTAATTTTATAAAGTAGATAAATGAAGGGTAAGTATTCTTTCTGATTAAATAATAAACAGCGGACTAAGAGGAAATTATGGTGTGTAACGAAGCATGATCGGCTGTGTGATTAAGAGAGAAAGAAGAATGTAGTGAGACAGTGGACAGAACAGATAATAAATAATAAGTTTTATTGTGTAGATAGGAAGACCGGTAGTGGAAGACTTGCAATAGGATATGAGGGTTAATGTAATACGGGAAAGTGCTGAAAATACCAGTAACAAAGACATTAAAACAGATGTTATAGGATAGTTAATGCTTATATATATGTGTGTGTGTGTGTGTGTGTGTGTGGTTGACGGCTGAGAGAATAGAGTACTCAATACTGAAATATAGTTTTAATATTTTTTTTATTATGGCTAAAAATAGTGAGTCTTGTTACTCTGGAGTTCCGCTTGTTCACCAGAGTGTCATCAGACAAGAATATATATATATATATATATATATATATATATATATATATATATATATATATATATATAAACAAAGAAAAAGATATGAAAACAATGTTTCGTAACAAAAAATAAAATATTAGACTTGCTTTTCTATATATATATATAGATATTTTTTTTAAATAACAAAGGTGACAGTGACTTCAAAGTTTCAGCTTTAAGCTGGAAAATAACTTTGCTCTGTATGTATTGAGTGCTCGGTTCTATGCAACTCATATTTATACATACACAACTGAATAAAACACATGCTCTTTTATGTATATATATCCAAGCCTGAACCAATAACTGTATAAAATTGCCTCCTGTGTTATATAACTACCGGCCGAAATACGATTCTCGCTGAATTTATATTTATATATATATATTCATCTATATTCTATATATAGACGGATATATATTCGACCGAGGATATGACTGATGAATATTATACCACTGGACGGTGTATATATATTTATATATATATATTATTTATATACAGGGCTAAATATATATAATTAGAAAATGTTCACTGTCGATGTCCCAAACTTTAACATGAAGTGAAATAACTGGAAGTTTGCTATTTCTTTCTTTTCTTTTATTAAAATCTTGAAATGATATTGATTGATAAAATAAATATTTATTAAGGCTAATAAAAATAAAAACGAGCAAATCCTGTGATTAATCTAGTTAGTAATTTAAATGGGATAATTATATCTGAGAAGCTGCTATCATTAGTGTAAGTGGAAGAAGCCATGGGGAACTAGAAATAGCGCCTAAACTCAAAAGAAAGACAAATAACCGACTGTGATTAATT
This sequence comes from Eledone cirrhosa, assembly GCA_964016885.1. NCBI lineage: Eukaryota > Metazoa > Mollusca > Cephalopoda > Octopoda > Eledonidae > Eledone > Eledone cirrhosa. The sequence continues at coordinate 421,985,528 of OZ024740.1, forward strand.
ATTACTATTTTAAAGTGATGGTAGGGGTGATTGGTTTAACAATAAATATATATATTACTTTTAACACTTCGATTAAACCTAAAAAGAATATTTGTTGATAGAGATGAGGTGGGGAGATTTGGTTATATGAAGAACTATTATTAATATCATTATTAGTAGTAGTGGTGGTGTTGATTCTTTCGGCGCCGATCCAAGAGATCGATGCTAATCGGATTTAAAAAGGGGAAATTCTTTCTTACCCGAGGCCCACATCTGTTTTTAAGAGATCTAGTCAATGTAACAGCAACATGACGAACGACAATGGATCACACATACACACAGTTAGTATCTTCGAAAGGGCGCCATTACCCACAACGCCCCCTATCGACCAATAGTAACGACGGCGACGTGTTTTGGCCTTATTCTTCCTCCTCTTCGTTTCATCCATCTCTCTATCTGGCTTTCTTCTTTTTTCAACATCTTAAGCTGACATGCGCTTCGTTTTTTTAACAAAACACATGCTTTATTTCACTCTAAAACGATTTCGATATATTTACACATTGTAAACAGATAAAAATAAAAGTATATAAATATCAACCAAAGTTTGTTTTAAAATGCATTGAACAATATATTTGTGTTATTTACTTTCTGAAAGAATTGTGAACAATTTGTAATATTATTTATACAACTGAATAAAATGTATATATCTATATCTATCTATCTATATATATATATTTGTAAACATAAAAATATCAACCAAAAATTGTTTTAAAATGCATGGACATATATTTGTTATTATTAAGACTAGAAAGTGATTCTTGTTTCTCTGGAGTTTCGCCTGTTTACCTCAGGGTCATCAGACAACTACATATATTTATATGTAAACACATATATATATTTATTTGTAAACACATAAAAATAAAAGCATATCGATATATTTTTTCCGCCTTGATTGTATATTTTTATAATTAATTGATTATATGTATATATTTCTATCTAATCTTATATATTAGAGTCGAAAACCGACATCTAAGCTCTTGTCGTTTCAACAGCAAATACCAAACTCTAAAATTTCCTATCGAAACGGCAAGAGCTCAGCCGTCGGGCACCAACTCTAATATATTTACACTCTACTATACCAAGTATCAAGTACTCTGATTTAATCCTCATCTATTTAATCTTATATATTTGTTATGTGATAATGAAATTATAACTATATTGTCGTCAAACCTATAATATATATATATAAACATTTAAAAAATTATTTTTCAAACTATATATTTAATTTTATGGCTACGTAGCCTAATATATATATATATATATTGTATATAGGCTACGTAGCCGGTCCCTGCAAAATAGCAAACATGCTTTTGGATCGGCTACGTAGCCTATTATATATATATATACATCAATAAATACACCAGGATTTTTTCATTCTGATGATTGAAAGCAAAATTTGTTTGCTTTTAAGAAACCACTGGTAAATGAAATAATTGCTTATGTTGTTTATTACATAAATATATATATATATATAAACCTAAAAAGCATGTTTGTCTATTTTTCCGGGACCGGCTACGTAGCCTATTCCGGTGGTTATGCCTTAATAAAATGTATATATATGTGTGTGTGAGTCCCGGGTTCAATCGGCAGTAACCACAGTTAGTAAGGTACTCAGTACATAAGTAGATTGTAAACATGAAGTTTAATATAGAAATGGCTTCTACGGGACTAGAACTGTTTCATTCAAATGAAATCATTTTTTAATGAAACAGTTCTAATCCTGTAGAAGCCATTTATATATATATATATATATATATATATATATATAATCAAATAAAATGTATTGTTCTTAAAACAATTTCGTTTATCCTGAAATATAAATGTATTTTTTACTCGCATCAATATCTATATTTACAG
>OZ024740.1:421989923-422087423 GCA_964016885.1 Eledone cirrhosa
ATGTGCCACTGGTGCAGCCAGTCGTTGGGTCCCACACTAGATGTGCCACTGGTACAGCCAGTCGTTGGGTCCCACACTAGATGTGCCACTGGTGCAGCCAGTCGTTGGGTCCCACACTAGATGTGCCACTGGTGCAGCCAGTCGTTGGGTGTCACACTAGATGTGCCACTGGTACAGCCAGTCGTTGGGTCCCACACTAGATGTGCCACTGGTGCAGCCAGTCGTTGGGTCCCACACTAGATGTGCCACTGGTGCAGCCAGTCGTTGGGTGACACACTAGATGTGCCACTGGTACAGCCAGTCGTTGGGTTCCCAACTAGATGTTCCACTGGTGCAGCCAGTCGTTGGGTGTCACACTAGATGTGCCACTGGTACAGCCAGTCGTTGGGTGCCACACTAGATGTGCCACTGGTGCAGCCAGTCGTAGGGTGTCACACTAGATGTGCCACTGGTGCAGCCAGTAGTTGGGTGTCACACTAGATGTGCCACTGGTGCAGCAAGTCGTTGGGTCCCACACTAGATGAACCACTGGTGCAGCCAGTCGTTGGGGTCCCACACTAGATGTGACACTGGTGCAGCCAGTAGTTGGGTGCCACACTAGATGTGCCACTGGTGCAGCCAGTAGTTGGGTGTCACACTAGATGTGCCACTGGTGCAGCCAGTAGTTGGGTGCCACACTAGATATGCCACTGGTGCAGCCAGTAGTTGGGTGTCACACTAGATGTGCCACTGGTGCAGCCAGTAGTTGGGTGTCACACTAGATGTGCCACTGGTGCAGCAAGTCGTTGGGTCCCACACTAGATGAACCACTGGTGCAGCCAGTCGTTGGGGTCCCACACTAGATGTGCCACTGGTGCAGCCATTCGTTGGGTGTCACACTAGATGTGCCCCTGGTGCAGTCAGTCGTTGGGTGTCACACTAGATGTGCCACTGGTGCAGTCAGTCGCTAGGTGTCACACTAGATGTGCCACTTGTGCAGCCAGACGTTGGGTGTCACACTAGATGTGCCACTGGTACAGCCAGTCGTTGGGTCCCACACTAGATGTGCCACTGGTGCAGCCAGTCGTTGGGTCCCACACTAGATGTGCCACTGGTGCAGCCAGTCGTTGGGGTCCCACACTAGATGTGCCACTGGTGCAGCCAGTCGTTGGGTCCCACACTAGATGTGCCACTGGTGCAGCCAGTCGTTGGGGTCCCACACTAGATGTGCCACTGGTGCAGCCAGTCATTGGGTGTCACGCTAGATGTGCCACTGGTGCAACCAGTCATTGGGTGTCACGCTAGATGTGCCACTGGTGCAGCCAGTCATTGGGTGTCACACTAGATGTACCACTGGTGCAGCCAGTCATTGGGTGCCACGCTAGATGTGCCACTGGTGCAGCCAGTTGTTGGGGTGTCACACTAGATGTGCCACTGGTGCAGCCAGTCGTTGGGTGTCACACTAGATGTGCCACTGGTGCAGCCAGTCGTTGGGTCCCACACTAGATGTGCCACTGGTGCAGCCAGTCGTTGGGTGCCACACTAGATGTGCCACTGGTGCAGCCCGTCGTTGGGTGACACACTAGATGTGCCACTGGTACAGCCAGTCGTTGGGTTCCCAACTAGATGTGCCACTGGTGCAGCCAGTCGTTGGGTGTCACACTAGATGTGCCACTGGTACAGCCAGTCGTTGGGTTCCCAACTAGATGTGCCACTGGTGCAGCCAGTCGTTGGGTGACACACTAGATGTGCCACTGGTACAGCCAGTCGTTGGGTTCCCAACTAGATGTGCCACTGGTGCAGCCAGTCGTTGGGTGACACACTAGATGTGCCACTGGTACAGCCAGTCGTTGGGTTCCCAACTAGATGTGCCACTGGTGCAGCCAGTCGTTGGGTGTCACACTAGATGTGCCACTGGTACAGCCAGTCGTTGGGTTCCCAACTAGATGTGCCACTGGTGCAGCCAGTCGTTGGGTGTCACACTAGATGTGCCACTGGTACAGCCAGTCGTTGGGTTCCCAACTAGATGTGCCACTGGTGCAGCCAGTCGTAGGGTGTCACACTAGATGTGCCACTGGTACAGCCAGTCGTTGGGTTCCCAACTAGATGTGCCACTGGTGCAGCCAGACGTTGGGTGTCACACTAGATGTGCCACTGGTACAGCCAGTCGTTGGGTGCCACACTAGATGTGCCACTGGTGCAGCCAGTCGTAGGGTGTCACACTAGATGTGCCACTGGTGCAGCCAGTCGTTGGGTGTCACACTAGATGTGCCACTGGTACAGCCAGTCGTTGGGTCCCACACTAGATGTGCCACTGGTGCAGCCATTCGTTGGGTGTCACACTAGATGTGCCACTGGTGCAGCCAGTCGTTGGGTGTCACACTAGATGTGCCACTGGTACAGCCAGTCGTTGGGTGCCACACTAGATGTGCCACTGGTGCAGCCAGTCGTAGGGTGTCACACTAGATGTGCCACTGGTGCAGCAAGTCGTTGGGTCCCACACTAGATGAACCACTGGTGCAGCCAGTCGTTGGGTGTCACACTAGATGTGCCACTGGTGCAGTCAGTCGTTGGGGTCCCACACTAGATGTGCCACTGGTGCAATCAGTCGTTGGGTGTCACACTAGATGTGCCACTGGTGCAGCCAGACGTTGGGTGTCACACTAGATGTGCCACTGGTGCAGCAAGTCGTTGGGTCCCACACTAGATGAACCACTGGTGCAGCCAGTCGTTGGGGTCCCACACTAGATGTGCCACTGGTGCAGCCATTCGTTGGGTGTCACACTAGATGTGCCACTGGTGCAGTCAGTCGTTGGGGTCCCACACTAGATGTGCCACTGGTGCAGTCAGTCGTTGGGTGTCACACTAGATGTGCCACTGGTGCAGCCAGTCGTTGGGTCCCACACTAGATGTGCCACTGGTGCAGCCAGTCGTTGGGTGTCACACTAGATGTGCCACTGGTGCAGTCAGTCGTTGGGTGCCACGCTAGATGTGCCACTGGTGCAGTAAGTCGTTGGGTCCCACACTAGATGTGCCACTGGTGCAGCCAGTCGTTGGGGTCCCACACTAGATGTGCCACTGGTGCAGCCAGTCATTGGGTGTCACGCTAGATGTGCCACTGGTGCAGTAAGTCGTTGGGTCCCACACTAGATGTGCCACTGGTGCAGCCAGTCGTTGGGGTCCCACACTAGATGTGCCACTGGTGCAGCCAGTCATTGGGTGTCACACTAGATGTGCCACTGGTGCAGCAAGTCGTTGGGTGTCACACTAGATGTGCCACTGGTGCAGCCAGTCGTTGGGGTCCCACACTAGATGTGCCACTGGTGCAGCCAGTCATTGGGTGTCACGCTAGATGTGCCACTGGTGCAGCCAGTCATTGGGTGTCACGCTAGATGTGCCACTGGTGCAGCCAGTCATTGGGTGTCACACTAGATGTACCACTGGTGCAGCCAGTCATTGGGTGTCACGCTAGATGTGCCACTGGTGCAGCCAGTTGTTGGGGTGTCACATTAGATGTGCCACTGGTGCAGCCAGTCGTTGGGTGCCACACTAGATGTGCCACTGGTGCAACCAGTTGTTGGTGTGCCACACTAGATGTACCACTGGTGCAGCCAGTTGTTGGGGTGTCACACTAGATGTGCCACTGGTGCAGCCAGTCGTTGGGTGCCACACTAGATGTACCACTGGTGCAGCCAGTCGTTGGGTGCCACACTAGATGTGCCACTGGTGCAGCCAGTCGTTGGGTGTCACACTAGATGTACCACTGGTGCAGCCAGTCGTTGGGTGTCACACTAGATGTGCCACTGGTGCAACCAGTTGTTGGTGTGCCACACTAGATGTGCCACTGGTACAGCCAGTCGTTGGGTCCCACACTAGATGTACCACTGGTGCAGCCAGTTGTTGGGGTGCCACACTAGATGTGCCACTGGTGCAGCCAGTCGTTGGGTGTCACACTAGATGTGCCACTGGTGCAGCCAGTCGTTGGGTTCCACACTAGATGTGCCACTGGTGTAGCCAGTCGTTGGGTGCCACACTAGATGTACCACTGGTGCAGCCAGTCGTTGGGTGTCACACTAGATGTACCACTGGTGCAGCCAGTCGTTGGGGTCCCACACTAGATGTGCCACTGGTGTAGCCAGTCGTTGGGGTCCCACACTAGATGTACCACTGGTGCAGCCAGTCGTTGGGGTCCCACACTAGATGTGCCACTGGTGCAGCCAGTCGTTGGGTGTCACACTAGATGTGCCACTGGTGCAGTCAGTCGTTGGGTTCCCACACTAGACGTGCCACTGGTGCAGCCAGTCGTTGGGTGTCACACTAGATGTGCCACTGGTGCAGCCAGTCGTTGGGTGTCACACTAGATGTGCCACTGGTGCAGCCAGTCGTTGGGGTCCCACACTAGACGTGCCACTGGTGCAGCCAGTCGTTGGGTCCCACACTAGATGTGCCACTGGTGCAGCCAGTCGTTGGGTCCCACACTAGACGTGCCACTGGTGCAGCCAGACGTTGGGTCCCACACTAGATGTGCCACTGGTGCAGCCAGTTGTTGGGTCCCACACTAGACGTGCCACTGGTGCAGCCAGTCGTTGGGGTCCCACACTAGACGTGCCACTGGTGCAGCCAGTCGTTGGGTCCCACACTAGATGTACCACTGGTGCAGCCAGTCGTTGGGGTCCCACACTAGACGTGCCACTGGTGCAGCCAGTCGTTGGGTCCCACACTAGATGTGCCACTGGTGCAGCCAGTCGTTGGGTGTCACACTAGATGTACCACTGGTGCAGCCAGTCGTTGGGGTCCCACACTAGACTGCCACTGGTGCAGCCAGTCGTTGGGTCCCACACTAGATGTGCCACTGGTGCAGCCAGTCGTTGGGTGTCACACTAGATGTACCACTGGTGCAGCCAGTCGTTGGGGTCCCACACTAGACGTGCCACTAGTGCAGCCAGTCGTTGGGTGTCACACTAGATGTACCACTGGTGCAGCCAGTCGTTGGGGTCCCACACTAGACGTGCCACTGGTGCAGCCAGTCGTTGGGTCCCACACTAGATGTGCCACTGGTACAGCCAGTCATTGGGTGCCACGCTAGATGTGCCACTGGTGCAGCCAGTCGTTTGGTCCCACACTAGACGTGTCACTGGTGCAGCCAGTCGTTGGGTGTCACACTAGACGTGCCACTGGTGCAGTCAGTCGTTGGGTGTCACACTAGATGTACCACTGGTGCAGTCAGTCGTTGGGTGTCACACTAGATGTACCACTGGTGCAGCCAGTCGTTGGGGTCCCACACTAGACGTGTCACTGGTGCAGCCAGTCGTTGGGGTCCCACACTAGATGTGCCACTGGTGCAGCCAGTCATTGGGTGTCACGCTAGATATGCCACTGGTGCAGCCAGTCATTGGGTGTCACGCTAGATGTGCCACTGGTGCAGCCAGTCATTGGGTGCCACGCTAGATGTGCCACTGGTGCAGCCAGTTGTTGGGGTGTCACACTAGATGTGCCACTGGTGCAGCCAGTTGTTGGGGTGTCACACTAGATGTGCCACTGGTGCAGCCAGTCGTTGGGTGCCACGCTAGATGTGCCACTGGTGCAGCCAGTTGTTGGGGTGTCACACTAGATGTGCCACTGGTGCAGCCAGTCGTTGGGTGTCACACTAGATGTGCCACTGGTGCAGCCAGTCGTTGGGTCCCACACTAGATGTGCCACTGGTGTAACCAGTTGTTGGTGTGCCACACTAGATGTACCACTGGTGCAGCCAGTTGTTGGGGTGTCACACTAGATGTGCCACTGGTGCAGCCAGTCGTTGGGTGCCACACTAGATGTGCCACTGGTGCAGCCAGTCGTTGGGTGCCACACTAGATGTACCACTGGTGCAGCCAGTTGTTGGGGTGCCACACTAGATGTGCCACTGGTGCAGCCAGTCGTTGGGTCCCACACTAGATGTGCCACTGGTGTAACCAGTTGTTGGTGTGCCACACTAGATGTACCACTGGTGCAGCCAGTTGTTGGGGTGTCACACTAGATGTGCCACTGGTGAAGCCAGTCGTTGGGTTCCACACTAGATGTGCCACTGGTGCAGCCAGTCGTTGGGTGCCACACTAGATGTGCCACTGGTGCAGCCAGTTGTTGGGGTTTCACACTAGATGTACCACTGGTGCAGCCAGTTGTTGGGGTGTCACACTAGATGTGCCACTGGTGCAGCCAGTCGTTGGGTCCCACACTAGATGTGCCACTGGTGTAACCAGTTGTTGGTGTGCCACACTAGATGTGCCACTGGTGCAGCCGGTCGTTGGAGTTCCACACTAGATGTGCCACTGGTACAGCCAGTCATTGAGGTGTCACACTAGATGTGCCACTGGTGTAACCAGTCGTTGGGTCCCACTCTAGATGTGTCACTGGTGCAGCCAGTCGTTGGGTCCCACACTAGATGTGCCACTGGTGCAACCAGTCGTTGGGTGTCACACTAGATGTACCACTGGTGCAGCCAGTCGTTGGGTGTTAAACTAGATGTACCACTGGTGCAGCCAGTCGTTGGGGTCCCACACTAGATGTGCCACTGGTGTAGCCAGTCGTTGGGGTCCCACACTAGATGTACCACTGGTGCAGCCAGTCGTTGGGGTCCCACACTAGATGTGCCACTGGTGCAGCCAGTCGTTGGGTGTCACACTAGATGTGCCACTGGTGCAGTCAGTCGTTGGGTTCCCACACTAGACGTGCCACTGGTGCAGCCAGTCGTTGGGTGTCACACTAGATGTGCCACTGGTGCAGCCAGTCGTTGGGTGTCACACTAGATGTGCCACTGGTGCAGCCAGTCGTTGGGGTCCCACACTAGACGTGCCACTGGTGCAGCCAGTCGTTGGGTCCCACACTAGATGTGCCACTGGTGCAGCCAGTCGTTGGGTCCCACACTAGACGTGCCACTGGTGCAGCCAGACGTTGGGTCCCACACTAGATGTGCCACTGGTGCAGCCAGTTGTTGGGTCCCACACTAGACGTGCCACTGGTGCAGCCAGTCGTTGGGGTCCCACACTAGACGTGCCACTGGTGCAGCCAGTCGTTCGGTCCCACACTAGACGTGCCACTGGTGCAGCCAGTCGTTGGGGTCCCACACTAGACGTGCCACTGGTGCAGCCAGTCGTTGGGTCCCACACTAGATGTACCACTGGTGCAGCCAGTCGTTGGGGTCCCACACTAGACGTGCCACTGGTGCAGCCAGTCGTTGGGTCCCACACTAGATGTGCCACTGGTGCAGCCAGTCGTTGGGTGTCACACTAGATGTACCACTGGTGCAGCCAGTCGTTGGGGTCCCACACTAGACTGCCACTGGTGCAGCCAGTCGTTGGGTCCCACACTAGATGTGCCACTGGTGCAGCCAGTCGTTGGGTGTCACACTAGATGTACCACTGGTGCAGCCAGTCGTTGGGGTCCCACACTAGACGTGCCACTGGTGCAGCCAGTCGTTGGGTGTCACACTAGATGTACCACTGGTGCAGCCAGTCGTTGGGGTCCCACACTAGACGTGCCACTGGTGCAGCCAGTCGTTGGGTCCCACACTAGATGTGCCACTGGTACAGCCAGTCATTGGGTGCCACGCTAGATGTGCCACTGGTGCAGCCAGTCGTTTGGTCCCACACTAGACGTGTCACTGGTGCAGCCAGTCGTTGGGTGTCACACTAGACGTGCCACTGGTGCAGTCAGTCGTTGGGTGTCACACTAGATGTACCACTGGTGCAGTCAGTCGTTGGGTGTCACACTAGATGTACCACTGGTGCAGCCAGTCATTGGGTGTCACGCTAGATATGCCACTGGTGCAGCCAGTCATTGGGTGTCACGCTAGATGTGCCACTGGTGCAGCCAGTCATTGGGTGCCACGCTAGATGTGCCACTGGTGCAGCCAGTTGTTGGGGTGTCACACTAGATGTGCCACTGGTGCAGCCAGTTGTTGGGGTGTCACACTAGATGTGCCACTGGTGCAGCCAGTCGTTGGGTGCCACGCTAGATGTGCCACTGGTGCAGCCAGTTGTTGGGGTGTCACACTAGATGTGCCACTGGTGCAGCCAGTCGTTGGGTGCCACACTAGATGTACCACTGGTGCAGCCAGTCGTTGGGTGCCACACTAGATGTGCCACTGGTGCAGCCAGTCGTTGGGTGTCACACTAGATGTACCACTGGTGCAGCCAGTCGTTGGGTGCCACACTAGATGTACCACTGGTGCAGCCAGTCGTTGGGTGTCACACTAGATGTGCCACTGGTGCAGCCAGTCGTTGGGTGCCACACTAGATGTACCACTGGTGCAGCCAGTTGTTGGGGTGTCACACTAGATGTGCCACTGGTGCAGCCAGTCGTTGGGTCCCACACTAGATGTGCCACTGGTGTAACCAGTTGTTGGTGTGCCACACTAGATGTACCACTGGTGCAGCCAGTTGTTGGGGTGTCACACTAGATGTGCCACTGGTGCAGCCAGTCGTTGGGTGCCACACTAGATGTGCCACTGGTGCAGCCAGTCGTTGGGTGCCACACTAGATGTACCACTGGTGCAGCCAGTTGTTGGTGTGCCACACTAGATGTGCCACTGGTGCAGCCAGTCGTTGGGTCCCACATTAGATGTGCCACTGGTGTAACCAGTTGTTGGTGTGCCACACTAGATGTACCACTGGTGCAGCCAGTTGTTGGGGTGTCACACTAGATGTGCCACTGGTGCAGCCAGTCGTTGGGTGCCACACTAGATGTGCCACACTAGATGTGCCACTGGTGCAGCCAGTCGTTGGGTTCCACACTAGATGTGCCACTGGTGCAGCCAGTTGTTGGGGTTTCACACTAGATGTACCACTGGTGCAGCCAGTTGTTGGGGTGTCACACTAGATGTACCACTGGTGTAACCAGTCGTTGGGTCCCACTCTAGATGTGTCACTGGTACAGCCAGTCGTTGGGTGCCACTGGTACAGCCAGTCGTTGGGTGCCATGCTAGATGTGCCACTGGTGCAGCCAGTCATTGGGTGCCACGCTAGATGTGCCAATGGTGCAGCCAGTCATTGGGTGCCACGCTAGATGTGCCACTGGTGCAGCCAGTCATTGGGTGCCACGCTAGATGTGCCACTGGTGCAGCCAGTCATTGGATGCCACGCTAGATGTGCCAATGGTGCAGCCAGTCATTGGGTGCCACGCTAGATGTGCCACTGGTGCAGCCAGTCGTTGGGTGTCACACTAGATGTGCCACTGGTGCAGCCAGTCGTTCGGTCCCACACTAGATGTGCCACTGGTGCAGCCAGTCGTTGGGTGTCACACTAGATGTGCCACTGGTGCAGTCAGTCGTTGGGTGTCACACTAGATGTGCCACTGGTGCAGCCAGTCATTGGGTGCCACGCTAGATGTGCCACTGGTACAGCCAGTTATTGGGGTGCCACGCTAGATGTGCCACTAGTGCAGCCAGTCGTTGGGTCCCACACTAGATGTGCCACTGGTGTAACCAGTTGTTGGTGTGCCACACTAGATGTGCCACTGGTGCAGCCGGTCGTTGGAGTTCCACACTAGATGTGCCACTGGTACAGCCAGTCATTGAGGTGTCACACTAGATGTGCCACTGGTGTAACCAGTCGTTGGGTCCCACTCTAGATGTGTCACTGGTACAGCCAGTCGTTGGGTGCCACTGGTACAGCCAGTCGTTGGGTGCCACTGGTGCAGCCAGTCGTTGGGTGCCATGCTAGATGTGCCACTGGTGCAGCCAGTCATTGGGTGCCACGCTAGATGTGCCAATGGTGCAGCCAGTCATTGGGTGCCACGCTAGATGTGCCACTGGTGCAGCCAGTCATTGGGTGCCACGCTAGATGTGCCACTGGTGCAGCAAGTCATTGGGTGCCACGCTAGATGTGCCAATGGTGCAGCCAGTCATTGTGTGCCACGCTAGATGTGCCACTGGTGCAGCCAGTCATTGGGTGTCACGCTAGATGTGCCACTGGTGCAGCCAGTCATTGGGTGACACACTAGATGTGCCACTTGTGTAGCCAGTCATTAGGGTCCCACACTAGATGTGCCACTGGTGCAGCCAGTCATTGGGTGCCACGCTAGATGTGCCACTGGTGCAGCCAGTCGTTGGGTCCCACACTAGATGTGCCACTGGTGCAGCCAGTCGTTGGGTCCCACACTAGATGTGCCACTGGTGCAGCCAGTCGTTGGGTCCCACACTAGATGTGCCACTGGTACAGCCAGTCATTGGGTGCCACGCTAGATGTGCCACTGGTGCAGCCAGTCGTTTGGTCCCACACTAGACGTGTCACTGGTGCAGCCAGTCGTTGGGTGTCACACTAGACGTGCCACTGGTGCAGTCAGTCGTTGGGTGTCACACTAGATGTACCACTGGTGCAGTCAGTCGTTGGGTGTCACACTAGATGTACCACTGGTGCAGCCAGTCGTTGGGGTCCCACACTAGACGTGTCACTGGTGCAGCCAGTCGTTGGGGTCCCACACTAGATGTGCCACTGGTGCAGCCAGTCATTGGGTGTCACGCTAGATATGCCACTGGTGCAGCAAGTCGTTGGGTCCCACACTAGATGTGCCACTGGTGCAGCCAGTCATTGGGTGTCACGCTAGATGTGCCACTGGTGCAGCCAGTCATTGGGTGCCACGCTAGATGTGCCACTGGTGCAGCCAGTTGTTGGGGTGTCACACTAGATGTGCCACTGGTGCAGCCAGTTGTTGGGGTGTCACACTAGATGTGCCACTGGTGCAGCCAGTTGTTGGGGTGTCACACTAGATGTGCCACTGGTGCAGCCAGTCGTTGGGTGCCACGCTAGACGTGCCACTGGTGCAGCCAGTTGTTGGGGTGTCACACTAGATGTGCCACTGGTGCAGCCAGTCGTTGGGTGCCACTGGTGCAGCCAGTCGTTGGGTGTCACACTAGATGTGCCACTGGTGCAGCCAGTCGTTGGGTGCCACACTAGATGTACCACTCGTGCAGCCAGTTGTTGGGGTGTCACACTAGATGTGCCACTGGTGCAGCCAGTCGTTGGGTGCCACACTAGATGTACCACTGGTGCAGCCAGTCGTTGGGTGCCACACTAGATGTGCCACTGGTGCAGCCAGTTGTTGGGTGTCACACTAGATGTGCCACTGGTGCAGCCAGTCGTTGGGTGCCACACTAGATGTGCCACTGGTGCAGCCAGTCGTTGGGTGTCACACTAGATGTGCCACTGGTGCAGCCAGTCGTTGGGTGCCACACTAGATGTGCCACTGGTGCAGCCAGTCGTTGGGTCCCACACTAGATGTGCCACTGGTGCAGCCAGTCGTTGGGTGCCACACTAGATGTACCACTGGTGCAGCCAGTTGTTGGGGTTTCACACTAGATGTACCACTGGTGCAGCCAGTCGTTGGGTGCCACACTAGATGTGCCACTGGTGCAGCCAGTTGTTGGGGTGTCACACTAGATGTGCCACTGGTGCAGCCAGTCGTTGGGTGCCACACTAGATGTGCCACTGGTGCAGCCAGTCGTTGGGTGCCACACTAGATGTACCACTGGTGCAGCCAGTTGTTGGGGTGCCACACTAGATGTGCCACTGGTGCAGCCAGTCGTTGGGTCCCACACTAGATGTGCCACTGGTGTAACCAGTTGTTGGTGTGCCACACTAGATGTACCACTGGTGCAGCCAGTCGTTGGGTGCCACACTAGATGTGCCACTGGTGCAGCCAGTCGTTGGGTCCCACACTAGATGTGCCACTGGTGTAACCAGTTGTTGGTGTGCCACACTAGATGTACCACTGGTGCAGCCAGTTGTTGGGGTGTCACACTAGATGTGCCACTGGTGCAGCCAGTTGTTGGGGTGTCACACTAGATGTACCACTGGTGCAGCCAGTCGTTGGGTCCCACACTAGATGTGCCACTGGTGCAGCCAGTTGTTGGGGTGTCACACTAGATGTGCCACTGGTGCAGCCAGTCGTTGGGTGCCACACTAGATGTGCCACTGGTGCAGCCAGTCGTTGGGTGCCACACTAGATGTGCCACTGGTGCAGCCAGTTGTTGGGGTTTCACACTAGATGTACCACTGGTGCAGCCAGTTGTTGGGGTGTCACACTAGATGTACCACTGGTGCAGCCAGTCGTTGGGTCCCACACTAGATGTGCCACTGGTGCAGCCAGTCGTTGGGTCCCACACTAGATGTGCCACTGGTGTAACCAGTTGTTGGTGTGCCACACTAGATGTGCCACTGGTGCAGCCGGTCGTTGGAGTTCCACACTAGATGTGCCACTGGTACAGCCAGTCATTGAGGTGTCACACTAGATGTGCCACTGGTGTAACCAGTCGTTGGGTCCCACTCTAGATGTGTCACTGGTACAGCCAGTTGTTGGGTGCCACTGGTACAGCCAGTCGTTGGGTGCCATGCTAGATGTGCCACTGGTGCAGCCAGTCATTGGGTGCCACGCTAGATGTGCCAATGGTGCAGCCAGTCATTGGGTGCCACGCTAGATGTGCCACTGGTGCAGCCAGTCATTGGGTGCCACGCTAGATGTGCCACTGGTGCAGCCAGTCATTGGGTGCCACGCTAGATGTGCCAATGGTGCAGCCAGTCATTGGGTGCCACGCTAGATGTGCCACTGGTGCAGCCAGTCATTGGGTGCCATGCTAGATGTGCCACTGGTGCAGCCAGTCGTTGGGTGTCACACTAGATGTGCCACTGGTGCAGCCAGTCGTTCGGTCCCACACTAGATGTGCCACTGGTGCAGCCAGTCGTTGGGTGTCACACTAGATGTGCCACTGGTGCAGTCAGTCGTTGGGTGTCACACTAGATGTGCCACTGGTGCAGCCAGTCATTGGGTGCCACGCTAGATGTGCCACTGGTACAGCCAGTTATTGGGGTGCCACGCTAGATGTGCCACTAGTGCAGCCAGTTATTGGGGTGCCACGCTAGATGTGCCACTGGTGCAGCCAGTCATTGGGTGCTACGCTAGATGTGCCACTGGTGTAACCAGTTGTTGGGTGCCACTCTAGAGGCTTTTGCTGTCAGTTGTCGCCAGTGTTGTGACCTGTCCAGCCTTTGATGTTGTTGGACCAGGATTTTCTTTGTCTCTCCTTCACTCTCCCTCGACTGTGCCCTGAAGGAGGGTTTTGGAGGAGTTGTCGTAGGATATATCACCATACCAGGCAAGCCTCAATCTTTTCAGCATCACAAAGAGAAGTTCCTGTCTGCCATCATATTTGTTAACTTGTCTGATAAAGCTGTTTTGAACTCCATATATAGGATGTGTAGCAACCGTCTGAAGCTCTTGTGCTCAAATCGTTGAATTGTTTGTTCCATGTCTGCAGAGCCCACCTCCCACACCCATACAAAAGGATCCATGTTAGTTTGTCAATTTTTCTGTTGTCTTGAGTAGATTATTTTCCTTTTTTTAGTAAATTGCAATTGTTTTTTGTTCTTTGTTGCTTTTTTTAATAATTATGTACATTCTGGAAATCTAGAACCATTATTGTACCATTGTCAGGTCTGTCTTGTAGCATGAACACACTGGACAGGTCTGGGGAGGAGGACAACAGGAAGGGTCAATGCCCATAGTTTTTACAGGCCCTCCAAGATCGATGCTGTTAATGTTCTGCTTAACCCTTTAGCATTTAAACCGGCCGTATCCAGCCAGAATTCTCTCAACTCTTTCTGTTCAAACTGCCTGTAACTGGCCACTCATTCAGATGTTAAGGTGTTGTTCTCAAAATAAATGATATCAAGATCTCATAGATTCGATATTATGTGAGATATTATAATGAAAATATAACTGTAAATATAGAGTAATGTAAATGTTAAAGGGTTAAACTATTACTAGTTCACTTCTTTCAGAAAGACATGAACAAAGGAGGATATTCAGTACATGAAGTAGTGGGTGTTGGACAAACATAGGTGATAAGAGGAGGAAAGACATGTGAGTTAAGAATATCTAGAGTGGAGGTGGAGCAGAGACCAGCAACCTCCAAAGAGCAGAGACCTTTGTAGTAGAAGTAGGAAAGGAGACAACATGTCTGTAGGACAGAAGCTGGTGAGTGTCTCTGGGGGATGTTATATTTTGAATGCCCATGAGGACTTTAGTTGTATTCTGCTTATATTGAAAGAAGATTGGTGGGATAATGTTTTCTTGAACTGAACAGTGCTTCAGGTTTTTAATGAAGTAGGTGTAAAAGCCAAACTCACTATCTTCAATCCAGTATAGGTGCCAACACTTGGCTATGGTTATGGCTTTTGGGTAATGACTGAAAAGAATATGATCGCAAATAATTGTTTCTACCTTGGCACAAGGCCAGAAATTACCCAGTACATTACTGGTACTTTATTTTATCAACCCCGTAAGGATGAAAGGCAAAGTTAACCTCGATGGGATTTGAACTCAGACCGTAAAGGGACGTAACTATGCTAGAAAGCATGGCATCCAACCCTCTACCGATACAATTCATCGCTCTTATCGCAAATAATGATAATGATCGCAAATAATAATAATAATAATAATAATAATAATAATAATAGCAAGAAGAAGAAGGAGGAGGAGGGATGTAGTTGAAAGAGATGAGAGGGCATGACCCCACTGGAGGATACTTCAAGGAGGTCTCTTTTCATGGAATTAGTGCAGGTTTCATATGTAGTGTTTAGATTGCAGGCCAATGATGTTTGGTTTTCGAAGGTTATAGAAGGAAGTTGGTATGAGTAGATGTTGTTGGACACAGAGGTGTCACCAGAGTGTGACACCTACCATGGCACATACCATAGGTGTCACTTGGACTAAGAGGAACACTTTCTATTAAAGTCAGATAAATTATAGTTGGAGAATGAAATAAGCAACTCCTTCAGATGTATGATCTGTCTGATTATCGTGGGTGAGAAACACTATGGCGGCTGGATCATTAAACTATTTATATGAATTATTAGGCCCATAGGTAAAAATACAGTGCTGGGAACTACATGACTACATAGGCATACCTCATAGTATTACTTGCCTAATATTTTAATAGGGTCTAATATTTGTCAAAGATCAGTTTATCACAGATTGCTCCCTTTAAATACTCCAAAACTTTTGCAAATACTTCACATATACTTAAGTGTAAAGGATACTTGTTTGGGCAGGGGTGTGATTTCATTGCTTGCCATAGGTGATATGTTCCCTAGTTATGTCTCTGGCTGCACATGATGGCTAGTAGGTAGGTCATTGATGTTGGGAATGAAGAGTGTGAAGAACAAAACTAAATCCTGGGCCACACCAGAGTTTATATAGTAAGAGAGAGAGAGTATCATCAACACACACTGTAACAGTATAATAGTAAGCTACTGATCCAGGTATATTTTTCAACATAGTCTCTCTTACAGTCAACACATTTCTTCCATTGGTGTTACTGGTCACCACACTTCTTCTATTGGTGTTACCGGTCACCACACTTCTTCCATCAGTGTTACTGGTCAATAGACTTCTTCCATTGGTGTTACCGGTCAACACACTTCTCCCATTGGTGTTACTGGTCAACACATTTCTTCCATTGGTGTTACCGGTCAACACATTTCTTCAATTGGTGTTACTGGTCAACACACTTCTTCTATTGGGGTTACTGGTCACCACACTTCTTCCATTGGTGTTACTGGTCACCACACTTCTTCCATCGGTGTTACTGATCACCACACTTCTTCCATCGGTGTTACTGGTCAACAGACTTCTTCCATTGGTGTTACTGGTCCACAGACTTCTTCCATTGGTGTTACTGGTCACCACACTTCTTCCATCGGTGTTACTGGTACACACACTTCTTCCATCGGTGTTACTGGTACACACACTTCTTCCATTGGTGTTACTGGTGCACACACTTCTTCCATTGGTGTTACCGGTCACCACACTTCTTCCATCAGTGTTCCTGGTACACACACTTCTTCCATTGGTGTTACCGGTCCACACACTTCTTCCATTGGTGTTACTGGTCCACACACTTCTTCCATTGGTGTTACTGGTCACCACACTTCTTCCATCAGTGTTCCTGGTACACACACTTCTTCCATTGGTGTTACCGGTCCACACACTTCTTCCATTGGTGTTACTGGTCCACACACTTCTTCCATTGGTGTTACCGGTCACCACACTTCTTCTATCAGTGTTCCTGGTACACACACTTCTTCCATCGGTGTTACCGGTCAACACACTTCTTCCATTGGTCTTACTGGTCACCACACTTCTTCCATCGGTGTTAACGGTCAACACACTTCTTCCATCTGTGTTACCGGACAACACACTTCTTTCATCGGTGTTGCCAGTCAACACATTTCTTCCATCAGTGTTACCGGTCAACATGGTCAAGACACTTCTTCCATTGATGTTACAGGATTTAGATCACATTAGTGAAGAATCTTTCATGTACCACTCCTTACTTTGCCATTATGTCTCTGCATCGTACCCAACCATGATTTCTCTCCTGTTATTATTTATCCAAGAAATTTGACTCACTTTTAGTTTTTCCAGAAAATCCTGACAAATCTCCAGCTGGTTCATTTTTTGCTCCAGTGATAAATGTTTGGGCCCTAGTTTTGCACACATTTTTTGCATGTTCAAATGGTCTGCTGACATTGCATGAACTGTATTTTTATCCAACTCCATTTTTACTGCAATCATTCTAACACTTAATCAGTGATCTATGGCCATCACCAGTTGCACCACTTTGTACCATTGGTGTTACTGGTCAACAGACTTCTTCCATCGGTGTTACTGGTCAACACATTTCTTCCATCAGTGTTGTTGGTTAACACACTTCTTCCATTGGTGTTACTGGTCAAGACACTTCTTCCATTGGTATTACCGGTCAACATGGTCAACACATTTCTTCCATCGGTGTTACCGGTCAACACACTTCTTCCATCAGTGTTGTTGGTTAACACACTTCTTCCATTGGTGTTACTGGTCAAGACACTTCTTCCATTGGTGTTACCGGTCAACATGGTCAACACACTTCTATTGGTGTTACTGGTCACCACACTTCTTCCATCGGTGTTACCGGTCAACACACTTCTTCCATTTGTGTTACTGGTGACCACACTTCTTCCATTGGTGTTACTGGTCACCACACTTCTTCCATTGGTGTTACTGGTCACCACACTTCTCCCATTGGTGTTACCGGTCACCACACTTCTTCCATCGGTGTTACCGGTCAACACACTTCTTCAATTTGTGTTACTGGTCACTACACTTCTTCCATCGGTGTTACCAGTCAACACACTTCTTCCATTGGTGTTAGTGGTCACCACACTTCTTGCATTGGTGTTACTGGTCACCACACTTCTTCCATCGGTGTTACTGGTCAACACACTTCTTCCATTGGTGTTACTGGTCAACACACTTCTTCCATTTGTGTTACCGGTCACCACACTTCTTCCATTGGTGTTACCGGTCAACACACTTCTTCCATTGGTGTTACTGGTCAACACACTTCTTCCATTGGTGTTACTGGTCAACACACTTCTTCCATTGGTATTACTTGTCAACACACTTCTTCCATTGGTGTTACTGGTCAACAGACTTCTTCCATTGGTGTTACTGGTCAACACACTTCTTCCATTGGTGTTACTGGTCAACACACTTCTTCCATTGGTATTACTGGTCAACACACTTCTTCCATTGGTGTTACTGGTCAACACACTTCTTCCATTGGTGTTACTGGTCAACACACTTCCATTGGTGTTACTGGTCAACACACTTCTTCCATCGGTGTTACTGATCACCACACTTCTTCCATCGGTGTTACTGGTCACCACACTTCTTCCATTGGTGTTACCGGTCCACACACTTCTTCCATTGGTGTTACTGGTCAACAGACTTCTTCCATTGGTGTTACTGGTCAACACACTTCTTCCATTGGTATTACTGGTCAACACACTTCTTCCATTGGTGATACTGGTCAACACACTTCTTCCATTGGTATTACTGGTCAACACACTTTTTCCATTGGAGTTACTGGTCAACACACTTCTTCCATCGGTGTTACTGGTCAACACACTTCTTCTATTGGTGTTACTGGTCAACACACTTCTTCCATTGGTGTTACTGGTCAACACACTTCTTCCATTGGTGTTACTGGTCAACACACATCTTCCATCGGTGTTACTGGTCAACACACTTCTTCCATTGGTATTACTGGTCGACACACTTCTTCCGTTGGTGTTACTGGTCAACACACTTCTTCCATTGGTGTTACTGGTTAACACACTTCTTCCATCGCTGTTACTGGTCAACCCACTTCTTCCATTGGTGTTACTGGTCAACAGACTTCTTCCATTGGTATTACTGGTCAACACACTTCTTCCATTGGTGTTACCGGTCAACACATTTCTTCCATTGGTGTTACTGGTCAAGACACTTCTTCCATCGGTGTTACCGGTCAACACACTTCTTCCATTTGTGTTACTGGTGACCACACTTCTTCCATTGGTGTTACTGGTCACCACACTTCTTCCATTGGTGTTACTGGTCACCACACTTCTCCCATTGGTGTTACCGGTCACCACACTTCTTCCATCGGTGTTACCGGTCAACACACTTCTTCAATTTGTGTTACTGGTCACTACACTTCTTCCATCGGTGTTACCAGTCAACACACTTCTTCCATTGGTGTTAGTGGTCACCACACTTCTTGCATTGGTGTTACTGGTCACCACACTTCTTCCATCGGTGTTACTGGTCAACACACTTCTTCCATTGGTGTTACTGGTCAACACACTTCTTCCATTTGTGTTACCGGTCACCACACTTCTTCCATTGGTGTTACCGGTCAACACACTTCTTCCATTGGTGTTACTGGTCAACACACTTCTTCCATTGGTGTTACTGGTCAACACACTTCTTCCATTGGTATTACTTGTCAACACACTTCTTCCATTGGTGTTACTGGTCAACAGACTTCTTCCATTGGTGTTACTGGTCAACACACTTCTTCCATTGGTGTTACTGGTCAACACACTTCTTCCATTGGTATTACTGGTCAACACACTTCTTCCATTGGTGTTACTGGTCAACACACTTCTTCCATTGGTGTTACTGGTCAACACACTTCCATTGGTGTTACTGGTCAACACACTTCTTCCATCGGTGTTACTGATCACCACACTTCTTCCATCGGTGTTACTGGTCACCACACTTCTTCCATTGGTGTTACCGGTCCACACACTTCTTCCATTGGTGTTACTGGTCAACAGACTTCTTCCATTGGTGTTACTGGTCAACACACTTCTTCCATTGGTATTACTGGTCAACACACTTCTTCCATTGGTGATACTGGTCAACACACTTCTTCCATTGGTATTACTGGTCAACACACTTTTTCCATTGGAGTTACTGGTCAACACACTTCTTCCATCGGTGTTACTGGTCAACACACTTCTTCTATTGGTGTTACTGGTCAACACACTTCTTCCATTGGTGTTACTGGTCAACACACTTCTTCCATTGGTGTTACTGGTCAACACACATCTTCCATCGGTGTTACTGGTCAACACACTTCTTCCATTGGTATTACTGGTCGACACACTTCTTCCGTTGGTGTTACTGGTCAACACACTTCTTCCATTGGTGTTACTGGTTAACACACTTCTTCCATCGCTGTTACTGGTCAACCCACTTCTTCCATTGGTGTTACTGGTCAACAGACTTCTTCCATTGGTATTACTGGTCAACACACTTCTTCCATTGGTGTTACCGGTCAACACATTTCTTCCATTGGTGTTACTGGTCAAGACACTTCTTCCATCGGTGTTACTGGTCAACACACTTCTTCCATTGGTGTTACTGGTCAACAGACTTCTTCCATTGGTGTTACCGGTCAACACACTTCTTCCATTGGTGTTACTGGTCAACACACTTCTTCCATCGGTGTTACTGGTCAACAGACTTCTTCCATTGGTGTTACCGGTCAACACACTTCTACCATTGGTGTTACTGGTCAACAGACTTCTTCCATCGGTGTTACCGGTCAACAGAATTCTTCCATTGGTGTTACCGGTCAACACACTTCTACCATTGGTGTTACTGGTCAACAGACTTCTTCCATCGGTGTTACCGGTCAATACACTTCTTCCATCGGTGTTACTGGTCACCACACTTCTACCATCGGTGGTACCAGTCACCACACTTCTTCCATTGGTGTTACTGGTCAATACACTTCTTCCATCAGCGTTACCGGTCACCACACTTCTTCCATCGGTGTTACCGGTCCACACACTTCTTCCATCGGTGTTACTGGT
This sequence comes from Eledone cirrhosa, assembly GCA_964016885.1. Taxonomy (NCBI): domain Eukaryota; kingdom Metazoa; phylum Mollusca; class Cephalopoda; order Octopoda; family Eledonidae; genus Eledone; species Eledone cirrhosa. The sequence goes on from OZ024740.1 coordinate 422,010,128, forward strand.
GACCACACTTCTTCCATCGGTGTTACTGGTCACCACACTTCTTCTATTGGTGTTACCGGTCACCACACTTCTTCCATCGGTGTTACTGGTCAACAGACTTCTTCCATTGGTGTTACCGGTCAACACACTTCTTCCATTGGGGTTACTGGTCACCACACTTCTTCCATTGGTGTTACTGGTCAACACATTTCTTCAATTGGTGTTACTGGTCAACACACTTCTTCCATTGGGGATACTGGTCACCACACTTCTCCTATTGGTGTTACTGGTCAACACACTTCTTCCATCGGTGTTACCGGTCAACACATTTCTTCAATTGGTGTTACTGGTCAACACACTTCTTCCATTGGGGTTACTGGTCACCACACTTCTTCCATTGGTGTTACTGGTCACCACACTGCTTCCATCGGTGTTACTGATCACCACACTTCTTCCATCGGTGTTACTGGTCACCACACTTCTTCCATTGGTGTTATTGGTCATCACACTTCTTCCCTCGGTGTTACTGGTCCACACACTTCTTCCATCGGTGTTACCGGTCACCACACTTCTTCCATCAGTGTTCCTGGTACACACACTTCTTCCATCGGTGTTAACGGTCAACACACTTCTTCCATTGGTCTTACTGGTCACCACACTTCTTCCATCTGCGTTACCGGTCAACACACTTCTTTCATCGGTGTTGCCAGTCAACACATTTCTTCCATCAGTGTTACCGGTCAACATGGTCAAGACACTTCTTCCATTGATGTTACAGGATTTAGATCACATTAGTGAAGAATCTTTCATGTACCACTCCTTACTTTGCCATTATGTCACTGCATCGTACCCAACCATGATTTCTCTCCTGTTATTATTTATCCAAGAAATTTGACTCACTTTTAGTTTTTCCAGAAAATCCTGACAAATCTCCAGCTGGTTCATTTTTTGCTCCAGTGATAAATGTTTGAGCCCTAGTTTTGCACACATTTTTTGCATGTTCAAATGGTCTGCTGACATTGCATGAACTGTATTTTTATCCAAGACCATTTTTACTGCAATCATTCTAACACTTAATCAGTGATCTATGGCCATCACCACTTGCACCACTTTGTACCATTGGTGTTACTGGTCAACAGACTTCTTCCATCGGTGTTACTGGTCAACACATTTCTTCCATTGGTATTACCGGTCAACATGGTCAACACATTTCTTCCATCGGTGTTACCGGTCAACACACTTCTTCCATCAGTGTTGTTGGTTAACACACTTCTTCCATTGGTGTTACTGGTCAAGACACTTCTTCCATTTGTGTTACCGGTCAACATGGTCAACACACTTCTATTGGTGTTACTGGTCACCACACTTCTTCCATCGGTGTTACCGGTCAACACACTTCTTCCATTTGTGTTACTGGTGACCACACTTCTTCCATTGGTGTTACTGGTCACCACACATCTTCCATTGGTGTTACTGGTCAGCACACTTCTCCCATTGGTGTTACCGGTCACCACACTTCTTCCATCGGTGTTACCGGTCACCACACTTCTTCCATCAGTGTTACCGGTCAACACACTTCTTCCATTTGTGTTACTGGTCACCACACTTCTTCCATCGGTGTTACCAGTCAACACACTTCTTCCATTGGTGTTAGTGGTCACCACACTTCTTGCATTGGTGTTACTGGTCACCACACTTCTTCCATCGGTGTTACTGGTCAACACACTTCTTCCATTGGTGTTACCGGTCACCACACTTCTTCCATTGGTGTTACCGGTCAACACACTTCTTCCATTTGTGTTACTGGTCACCACACTTCTTCCATTAGTGTTAGTGGTCACCACACTTCTTCCATTGGTGTTACTGGTCAACACACTTCTTCCATCGGTGTTACTGGTCACCACACTTCTTCCATTGGTGTTACTGGTCACCACACTTCTTCCATCGGTGTTACCGGTCATCACACTTCTTCCATTTGTGTTACTGGTCACCACACTTCTTCCATTGGTGTTACTGGTCACGACACTTCTTCCAATGGTGTTACTGGTCACGACACTTCTTCCATTGGTGTTACTGGTCACGTCACTTCTTCCATCAGTGTTACTGGTCAACACACTTCTTCCATTTGTGTTACTGGTCACCACACTTCTTCCATTGGTGTTACTGGTCACGTCACTTCTTCCATCAGTGTTACTGGTCAACACACTTCTTCCATTTGTGTTACTGGTCACCACACTTCTTCCATTGGTGTTACTGGTCACGACACTTCTTCCAATGGTGTTACTGGTCACGACACTTCTTCCATTGGTGTTACTGGTCACGTCACTTCTTCCATCAGTGTTACTGGTCAACACACTTCTTCCATTTGTGTTACTGGTCACCACACTTCTTCCATCGGTGTTACCGGTCACCATACTTCTTCCATCGGTGTTACTGGCCACCACACTTCTTCCATCGGTGTTACTGGTCAACACACTTCTTCTATCGGTGTTACTGGTCACCACACTTCTTCCATTGGTGTTACTGGTCATCACACTTCTTCCATCGGTGTTACCGGTCAACACACTTCTTCCATTCGTGTTACCGGTCAACACACTTCTTCCATCGGTGTTACTGGTCAACAGACTTCTTCCATCGGTGTTACCGGTCACCACACTTCTTCCATCGGTGTTACTGGTCAACACACTTCTTCCATTGGTGTTACTGGTGACCACACTTCTTGCATTGGTGTTACTGGTCACCACACTTCTTCCATCGGTGTTACCGGTCAACACACTTCTTCCATTTGTGTTACTGGTGACCACACTTCTTCCATTAGTGTTACTGGTCACCACACTTTTTCCATTGGTGTTACTGGTCAACACACTTCTTCCATCGGTGTTACCGGTCACCACACTTCTTCCACTGGTGTTACTGATCAACACACTTCTTCCATCGGTGTTACTGGTCACCACACTTCTTCCATTGGTGTTACTGGTCACCACACTTCTTCCAATGGTGTTACCTGTCAACACACCTCTCCCATTGGTGTTACTGGTCACGTCACTCTTTCCATCAGTGTTACTGGTCAACACACTTCTTCCATTTGTGTTACCGGTCACTATACTTCTTCCATCGGTGTTACTGGCCACCACACTTCTTCCATCGGTGTTACTGGTCAACACACTTCTTCCATCGGTGTTACTGGTCAACAGACTTCTTCCATTGGTGTTACCGGTCAACACACTTCTACCATTGGTGTTACTGGTCAACAGACTTCTTCCATCGGTGTTACCGGTCAACAGAATTCTTCCATTGGTGTTACCGGTCAACACACTTCTACCATTGGTGTTACTGGTCAACAGACTTCTTCCATCGGTGTTACCGGTCAACACACTTCTTCCATCGGTGTTACTGGTCACCACACTTCTACCATCGGTGGTACCAGTCACCACACTTCTTCCATTGGTGTTACTGGTCAATACACTTCTTCCCTCAGCGTTACCGGTCACCACACTTCTTCCATACGTGTTACCGGTCCACACACTTCTTCCATCGGTGTTACTGGTGACCACACTTCTTCTATTGGTGTTACCGGTCAACACACTTCTTCCATCGGTGTTACTGGTCAACAGACTTCTTCCATTGGTGTTACCGGTCAACACACTTCTTCCATTGGGGTTACTGGTCACCACACTTCTTCCATTGGTGTTACTGGTCAACACACTTCTTCCCTCGGTGTTAATGGTCCACACACTTCTTCCATCGGTGTTACCGGTCACCACACTTCTTCCATCAGTGTTCCTGGTACACACACTTCTTCCATCGGTGTTAACGGTCAACACACTTCTTCCATTGGTCTTACTGGTCACCACACTTCTTCCATCTGCGTTACCGGTCAACACACTTCTTTCATCGGTGTTGCCAGTCAACACATTTCTTCCATCAGTGTTACCGGTCAACATGGTCAAGACACTTCTTCCATTGATGTTACAGGATTTAGATCACATTAGTGAAGAATCTTTCATGTACCACTCCTTACTTTGCCATTATGTCACTGCATCGTACCCAACCATGATTTCTCTCCTGTTATTATTTATCCAAGAAATTTGACTCACTTTTAGTTTTTCCAGAAAATCCTGACAAATCTCCAGCTGGTTCATTTTTTGCTCCAGTGATAAATGTTTGAGCCCTAGTTTTGCACACATTTTTTGCATGTTCAAATGGTCTGCTGACATTGCATGAACTGTATTTTTATCCAAGTCCATTTTACTGCAATCATTCTAACACTTAATCAGTGATCTATGGCCATCACCACTTGCACCACTTTGTACCATTGGTGTTACTGGTCAACAGACTTCTTCCATCGGTGTTACTGGTCAACACATTTCTTCCATTGGTATTACCGGTCAACATGGTCAACACATTTCTTCCATCGGTGTTACCGGTCAACACACTTCTTCCATTGTTGTTACTGGTCACCACACTTCTTCCATCGGTTTTATTGTTCACCACACTTCTGCCATTGGTGTTACTGGTCACCACACTTCTTCCATCGGTGTTACCGGTCAACACACTTCTTCAATTGGTGTTACTGGTCCACACACTTCTTCCATTGGTGTTACTGGTTACCACACTTCTTCCATCGGTGTTACTGGTCAACACACTTCTTCCATTGGTGTTACTGGTGACCACACTTCTTGCATTGGTGTTACTGGTCACCACACTTCTTCCATCGGTGTTACCGGTCAACACACTTCTTCCATTTGTGTTACTGGTGACCACACTTCTTCCATTAGTGTTACTGGTCACCACACTTTTTCCATTGGTGTTACTGGTCAACACACTTCTTCCATCGGTGTTACCGGTCACCACACTTCTTCCACTGGTGTTACTGGTCAACACACTTCTTCCATCGGTGTTACTGGTCACCACACTTCTTCCATTGGTGTTACTGGTCACCACACTTCTTCCAATGGTGTTACCTGTCAACACACTTCTCCCATTGGTGTTACTGGTCACGTCACTCTTTCCATCAGTGTTACTGGTCAACACACTTCTTCCATTTGTGTTACCGGTCACTACACTTCTTCCATCGGTGTTACTGGCCACCACACTTCTTCCATCGGTGTTACTGGTCAACACACTTCTTCCATCGGTGTTACTGGTCAACAGACTTCTTCCATTGGTGTTACCGGTCAACACACTTCTACCATTGGTGTTACTGGTCAACAGACTTCTTCCATCGGTGTTACCGGTCAACAGAATTCTTCCATTGGTGTTACCGGTCAACACACTTCTACCATTGGTGTTACTGGTCAACAGACTTCTTCCATCGGTGTTACCGGTCAACACACTTCTTCCATCGGTGTTACTGGTCACCACACTTCTACCATCGGTGGTACCAGTCACCACACTTCTTCCATTGGTGTTACTGGTCAATACACTTCTTCCATCAGCGTTACCGGTCACCACACTTCTTCCATCGGTGTTACCGGTCCACACACTTCTTCCATCGGTGTTACTGGTGACCACACTTCTTCTATTGGTGTTACCGGTCAACACACTTCTTCCATCGGTGTTACTGGTCAACAGACTTCTTCCATTGGTGTTACCGGTCAACACACTTCTTCCATTGGGGTTACTGGTCACCACACTTCTTCCATTGGTGTTACTGGTCAACACACTTCTTCCCTCGGTGTTAATGGTCCACACACTTCTTCCATCGGTGTTACCGGTCACCACACTTCTTCCATCAGTGTTCCTGGTACACACACTTCTTCCATCGGTGTTAACGGTCAACACACTTCTTCCATTGGTCTTACTGGTCACCACACTTCTTCCATCTGCGTTACCGGTCAACACACTTCTTTCATCGGTGTTGCCAGTCAACACATTTCTTCCATCAGTGTTACCGGTCAACATGGTCAAGACACTTCTTCCATTGATGTTACAGGATTTAGATCACATTAGTGAAGAATCTTTCATGTACCACTCCTTACTTTGCCATTATGTCACTGCATCGTACCCAACCATGATTTCTCTCCTGTTATTATTTATCCAAGAAATTTGACTCACTTTTAGTTTTTCCAGAAAATCCTGACAAATCTCCAGCTGGTTCATTTTTTGCTCCAGTGATAAATGTTTGAGCCCTAGTTTTGCACACATTTTTTGCATGTTCAAATGGTCTGCTGACATTGCATGAACTGTATTTTTATCCAAGTCCATTTTACTGCAATCATTCTAACACTTAATCAGTGATCTATGGCCATCACCACTTGCACCACTTTGTATCATTGGTGTTACTGGTCAACAGACTTCTTCCATCGGTGTTACTGGTCAACACATTTCTTCCATTGGTATTACCGGTCAACATGGTCAACACATTTCTTCCATCGGTGTTACCGGTCAACACACTTCTTCCATCAGTGTTGTTGGTTAACACACTTCTTCCATTGGTGTTACTGGTCAAGACACTTCTTCCATTTGTGTTACCGGTCAACATGGTCAACACACTTCTATTGGTGTTACTGGTCACCACACTTCTTCCATCGGTGTTACTGGTCACCACACCTCTTCTATTGTTGTTTCTGGTCTACACACTTCTTCCATTGGTGTTAGTGTTCTACACACTTCTTCCATTGTTGTTACTGGTCACCACACTTCTTCCATCGGTTTTATTGTTCACCACACTTCTTCCATTGGTGTTACTGGTCACCACACTTCTTCCATCGGTGTTACCGGTCAACACACTTCTTCAATTGGTGTTACTGGTCCACACACTTCTTCCATTGGTGTTACTGGTCACCACACTTCTTCCATCGGTGTCACTGGTACCCACACTTTTTCTATCGGTGTTACTGGTTACCACACTTCTTCTATCGGTGTTACTGGTCACCAGACTTCTTCCGTCGGTGTTACTGGTCACCACACTTCTTCCATCGGTGTTACTCGTCACCACACTTCTTCCATCGGTGTTACTGGTCACCACACTTCTTCCATTGGTGTTACCGGTCCACAGACTTCTTCCATCGGTGTTACCGGTCAACAAACTTCTTCCATCGGTGTTACTGATCCACACACTTCTTCCATCGGTGTTACTGGTCCACACACTTCTTCCATTGGTGTTACTGGTCACCACACTTTTTCGATTGGTGTTACTGGTCACCACACTTCTTCCATCTGCGTTACCGGTCAACACACTTCTTTCATCGGTGTTGCCAGTCAACACATTTCTTCCATCAGTGTTACCGGTCAACATGGTCAAGACACTTCTTCCATTGATGTTACAGGATTTAGATCACATTAGTGAAGAATCTTTCATGTACCACTCCTTACTTTGCCATTATGTCACTGCATCGTACCCAACCATGATTTCTCTCCTGTTATTATTTATCCAAGAAATTTGACTCACTTTTAGTTTTTCCAGAAAATCCTGACAAATCTCCAGCTGGTTCATTTTTTGCTCCAGTGATAAATGTTTGAGCCCTAGTTTTGCACACATTTTTTGCATGTTCAAATGGTCTGCTGACATTGCATGAACTGTATTTTTATCCAAGTCCATTTTTACTGCAATCATTCTAACACTTAATCAGTGATCTATGGCCATCACCACTTGCACCACTTTGTACCATTGGTGTTACTGGTCAACAGACTTCTTCCATCGGTGTTACTGGTCAACACATTTCTTCCATTGGTATTACCGGTCAACATGGTCAACACATTTCTTCCATCGGTGTTACCGGTCAACACACTTCTTCCATCAGTGTTGTTGGTTAACACACTTCTTCCATTGGTGTTACTGGTCAAGACACTTCTTCCATTTGTGTTACCGGTCAACATGGTCAACACACTTCTATTGGTGTTACTGGTCACCACACTTCTTCCATCGGTGTTACCGGTCAACACACTTCTTCCATTTGTGTTACTGGTGACCACACTTCTTCCATTGGTGTTACTGGTCACCACACATCTTCCATTGGTGTTACTGGTCAGCACACTTCTCCCATTGGTGTTACCGGTCACCACACTTCTTCCATCGGTGTTACCGGTCACCACACTTCTTCCATCAGTGTTACCGGTCCACACACTTCTTCCATTTGTGTTACTGGTCACCACACTTCTTCCATTGGTGTTACCGGTCACCACACTTCTTCCATCGGTGTTACTGGTCCACACACTCCTTCGATTGGTGTTACAGGTCACCACACTTCTTCCATTGGTGTTACTGGTCAATACACTTCTTCCATTGGTGTTACTGGTCACCACACTTCTTCCATCGGTGTTACCGGTCAACACACTTCTTCCATTGGTCTCGCTGGACAACACACTTTTCCATCGGTGTTACCGGTCAACACACTTCTTCCATTGGTGTTACCGGTCAACACACTTTTTCCATCGGTGTTACCGGTCAACAGACTTCTTCCATCGGTGTTACTGGTCCACACACTTCTTCCATCGGTGTCACTGGTGAACAGACTTCTTCCATCGGTGTTACCGGTCCACACACTTCTTCCATCGGTGTTACTGGTCCACACACTTCTTCCATCGGTGTCACTGGTGAACAGACTTCTTCCATCGGTGTTACCGGTCCACACACTTCTTCCATCGGTGTTACTGGTCAACAGACTTCTTCCATCGGTGTTACTGGTCTACAAACTTCTTCCATCGGTGTTACAGGTCCACACACTTCTTCCATCGGTGTTACAGGTCACCACACTTCTTCCATCGGTGTTACTGGTCACACACTTCTTCCATCGGTGTTACTGGTCAACACACTTCTTCCATTGGTGTTACTGGTCACCACACTTCTTCCATCGGTGTTACTGGTCAACAGACTTCTTCCATCGGTGTTACTGGTCCACAAACTTCTTCCATCGGTGTTACCGGTCAACAGATTCTTCCATAGGAATTACTGGTCACCGCACTTCTTCCATCGGTGTTACTGGTCCACACACTTCTTCCCTCGGTGTTACCGGTCACCACACTTCTTCCATCGGTGTTACTGGTCACACACTTCTTCCATCGGTGTTACTGGTCAACACACTTCTTCCATTGGTGTTACTGGTCACCACACTTCTTCCATCGGTGTTACCGGTCAACACACTTCTTCCATCGGTGTTACTGGTCACCACACTTCTTCAATCGGTGTTACTGGTCACCACACTTCTTCAATCGGTGTTACCGGTCACCACACTTCTACCATCGGTGGTACCGGTCACCACACTTCTTCAATCGGTGTTACTGGTCACCACACTTCTTCCATCGGTGTTACCGGTCAACACACTTCTTCCATCGGTGTTACTGGTCAACACACTTCTTCCATTGGTGTTACTGGTCCACTCACTTCTTCCATCGGTGTTACTGGTCCACACACTTCTTCCATCGGTGTTACTGGTCACCACACTTCTTCTATTGGTGTTACCGGTCACCACACTCCTTCCATTGGTCTTACTGGTCAACACACTTCTTCCATTGGTGTTACTGGTCACCACACTTCTTCCATCGGTGTTACCAGTGAACACACTTATTCCATTGGTGCTACCGATCACCACACTTCTTCTATTGGTGTTACCGGTCAGCACACTTCTTCCATCGGTGTTACTGGTCACCACACCTCTTCTATTGTTGTTTCTGGTCTACACACTTCTTCCATTAGTGTTACTGGTCACCACACTTCTTCCATCGGTGTTACCGGTCAACACACTTCTACCATTGGTGTTACTGGTCAACAGACTTCTTCCATTGGTGTTACCGGTCACCACACCTCTTCTATTGTTGTTTCTGGTCTACACACTTCTTCCATTGGTGTTACTGGTCAACACACTTCTTCCATTGGTGTTACGGGTCACCACACCTCTTCTATTGTTGTTTCTGGTCTACACACTTCTTCCATTGGTGTTACTGGTCACCACACTTCTTCCATCGGTGTTACCGGTCAACACACTTCTACCATTGGTGTTACTGGTCAACAGACTTCTTCCATCGGTGTTACCGGTCAACACACTTCTTGCATCGGTGTTACTGGTCACCACACTTCTACCATCGGTGGTACCGGTCAACACACTTCTTCCATTGGTGTTACTGGTCAATACACTTCTTCCATCGGCGTTACCGGTCACCACAATTCTTCCATCGGTGTTACCGGTCCACACACTTCTTCCATCGGTGTTACTGGTCCACACACTTCTTCCATCGGTGTTACTGGTCACCACACTTCTTCTATTGGTGTTACCGGTCACCACACTTCTTCCATTGGTCTTACTGGTCAACACACTTCTTCCATTGGTGTTACTGGTCACCACACTTCTTCCATCGGTGTTACCAGTCAACACACTTATTCCATTGGTGTTACCGATCACCACACTTCTTCTATTGGTGTTACCGGTGAGCACACTTCTTCCATCGGTGTTACTGGTCACCACACCTCTTCTATTGTTGTTTCTGGTCTACACACTTCTTCCATTGGTGTTAGTGTTCTACACACTTCTTCCATTGTTGTTACTGGTCACCACACTTCTTCCATCGGTTTTATTGTTCACCACACTTCTTCCATTGGTGTTACTGGTCACCACACTTCTTCCATCGGTGTTACCGGTCAACACACTTCTTCAATTGGTGTTACTGGTCCACACACTTCTTCCATTGGTGTTATTGGTCACCACACTTCTTCCATCGGTGTTACTGGTACCCACACTTTTTCTATCGGTGTTACTGGTTACCACACTTCTTCTATCGGTGTTACTGGTCACCAGACTTCTTCCGTCGGTGTTACTGGTCACCACACTTCTTCCATCGGTGTTACTCGTCACCACACTTCTTCCATCGGTGTTACTGGTCACCACACTTCTTCCATTGGTGTTACCGGTCAACAAACTTCTTCCATCGGTGTTACTGATCCACACACTTCTTCCATCGGTGTTACTGGTCCACACACTTCTTCCATTGGTGTTACTGGTCACCACACTTTTTCGATTGGTGTTACTGGTCACCACACTTCTTCCATCTGCGTTACCGGTCAACACACTTCTTTCATCGGTGTTGCCAGTCAACACATTTCTTCCATCAGTGTTACCGGTCAACATGGTCAAGACACTTCTTCCATTGATGTTACAGGATTTAGATCACATTAGTGAAGAATCTTTCATGTACCACTCCTTACTTTGCCATTATGTCACTGCATCGTACCCAACCATGATTTCTCTCCTGTTATTATTTATCCAAGAAATTTGACTCACTTTTAGTTTTTCCAGAAAATCCTGACAAATCTCCAGCTGGTTCATTTTTTGCTCCAGTGAAAAATGTTTGAGCCCTAGTTTTGCACACATTTTTTGCATGTTCAAATGGTCTGCTGACATTGCATGAACTGTAATTTTATCCAAGTCCATTTTTACTGCAATCATTCTAACACTTAATCAGTGATCTATGGCCATCACCACTTGCACCACTTTGTACCATTGGTGTTACTGGTCAACAGACTTCTTCCATCGGTGTTACTGGTCAACACATTTCTTCCATTGGTATTACCGGTCAACATGGTCAACACATTTCTTCCATCGGTGTTACCGGTCAACACACTTCTTCCATCAGTGTTGTTGGTTAACACACTTCTTCCATTGGTGTTACTGGTCAAGACACTTCTTCCATTTGTGTTACCGGTCAACATGGTCAACACACTTCTATTGGTGTTACTGGTCACCACACTTCTTCCATCGGTGTTACCGGTCAACACACTTCTTCCATTTGTGTTACTGGTGACCACACTTCTTCCATTGGTGTTACTGGTCACCACACATCTTCCATTGGTGTTACTGGTCAGCACACTTCTCCCATTGGTGTTACCGGTCACCACACTTCTTCCATCGGTGTTACCGGTCACCACACTTCTTCCATCAGTGTTACCGGTCAACACACTTCTTCCATTTGTGTTACTGGTCACCACACTTCTTCCATCGGTGTTACCAGTCAACACACTTCTTCCATTGGTGTTAGTGGTCACCACACTTCTTGCATTGGTGTTACTGGTCACCACACTTCTTCCATCGGTGTTACTGGTCAACACACTTCTTCCATTGGTGTTACTGGTCACCACACTTCTTCCATTGGTGTTACCGGTCACCACACTTCTTCCATTGGTGTTACCGGTCAACACACTTCTTCCATTTGTGTTACTGGTCACCACACTTCTTCCATTAGTGTTACTGGTCACCACACTTCTTCCATTGGTGTTACTGGTCAACACACTTCTTCAATCGGTGTTACTGGTCACCACACTTCTTCCATTGGTGTTACTGGTCAGCACACTTCTTCCATCGGTGTTACCGGTCATCACACTTCTTCCATCTGTGTTACTGGTCACCACACTTCTTCCATTGGTGTTACTGGTCACGACACTTCTTCCAATGGTGTTACTGGTCACGACACTTCTTCCATTGGTGTTACTGGTCACGTCACTTCTTCCATTGGTGTTACTGGTCACGTCACTTCTTCCATCAGTGTTACTGGTCAACACACTTCTTCCATTTGTGTTACTGGTCACCACACTTCTTCCATTGGTGATACTGGTCACGACACTTCTTCCAATGGTGTTACCTGTCAACACACTTCTCCCATTGATGTTACTGGTCACGTCACTCTTTCCATCAGTGTTACTGGTCAACACACTTCTTCCATCGGTGTTACCGGTCACCATACTTCTTCCATCGGTGTTACTGGTCAACACACTTCTTCTATCGGTGTTACTGGTCACCACACTTCTTCCATTGGTGTTACTGGTCACCACACTTCTTCCATCGGTGTTACCGGTCATCACACTTCTTCCATCGGTGTTACCGGTCAACACACTTCTTCCATTCGTGTTACCGGTCAACACACTTCTTCCATCGGTGTTACTGGTCAACAGACTTCTTCCATCGGTGTTACCGGTCACCACACTTCTTCCATCGGTGTTACTGGTCAACACACTTCTTCCATTGGTGTTACTGGTGACCACACTTCTTGCATTGGTGTTACTGGTCACCACACTTCTTCCATTGGTGTTACTGGTCAACACACTTCTTCCATTGGTGTTACTGGTCACCACACTTCTTCCATTTGTGTTACCGGTCACCACACTTCTTCCATTGGTGTTACCGGTCAACACACTTCTTCCATTTGTGTTACTGGTCACCACACTTCTTCCATTAGTGTTACTGGTCACCACACTTCTTCCATTGGTGTTACTGGTCAACACACTTCTTCCATCGGTATTACCGGTCACCACACTTCTTCCACTGGTGTTACTCGTCAACACACTTCTTCCATCGGTGTTACTGGTCACCACACTTCTTCCATTGGTGTTACTGGTCACCACACTTCTTCCAATGGTGTTACCTGTCAACACACTTCTCCCATTGGTGTTACTGGTCACGTCACTCTTTCCATCAGTGTTACTGGTCAACACACTTCTTCCATTTGTGTTACCGGTCACTACACTTCTTCCATCGGTGTTACTGGCCACCACACTTCTTCCATCGGTGTTACTGGTCAACACACTTCTTCTATCGGTGTTACTGATCACCACACTTCTTCCATTGGTGTTACCGGTCAACACACTTCTTCCATTTGTGTTACTGGTCACCACACTTCTTCCATTGGTGTTACTGGTCAACATACTTCTTCCATCGGTGTTACCGGTCAACACACTTCTTCCATTTGTGTTACTGGTCACCACACTTCTTCCATTGGTGTTATTGGTCACCACATTTCTTCCATCGGTGTTACCGGTCACCACACTTCTTCCATCGGTGTTACTGGTTTAAGATACTTCTTCCATCGGTGTTACTGGTCCACACACTTCTTCCATCGGTGTTACTGGTCACCGCACTTCTTCCATTGGTGTTACCGGTCACCACACTTCTTCCATCGGTGTTACTGGTCCACACACTCCTTCGATTGGTGTTACAGGTCACCACACTTCTTCCATTGGTGTTACTGGTCAATACACTTCTTCCATTGGTGTTACTGGTCACCACACTTCTTCCATCGGTGTTACCGGTCAACACACTTCTTCCATTGGTCTCGCTGGACAACACACTTTTCCATCGGTGTTACCGGTCAACACACTTCTTCCATTGGTGTTACCGGTCAACACACTTCTTCCATCGGTGTTACCGGTCAACAGAATTCTTCCATCGGTGTTACTGGTCCACACACTTCTTCCATCGGTGTCACTGGTGAACAGACTTCTTCCATCGGTGTTACCGGTCCACACACTTCTTCCATCGGTGTTACTGGTCAACAGACTTCTTCCATCGGTGTTACTGGTCCACAAACTTCTTCCATCGGTGTTACAGGTCCACACACTTCTTCCATCGGTGTTACAGGTCACCACACTTCTTCCATCGGTGTTACTGGTCACACACTTCTTCCATCGGTGTTACTGGTGAACACACTTCTTCCATTGGTGTTACTGGTCACCACACTTCTTCCATCGGTGTTACCGGTCAACACACTTCTTCCATCGGTGTTACTGGTCACCACACTTCTTCAATCGGTGTTACTGGTCACCACACTTCTTCAATCGGTGTTACCGGTCACCACACTTCTACCATCGGTGGTACCGGTCACCACACTTCTTCAATCGGTGTTACTGGTCACCACACTTCTTCCATCGGTGTTACCGGTCAACACATTTCTTCCATCGGTGTTACTGGTCAACACACTTCTTCCATTGGTGTTACTGGTCCACTCACTTCTTCCATCGGTGTTACTGGTCCACACACTTCTTCCATCGGTGTTACTGGTCACCACACTTCTTCTATTGGTGTTACCGGTCACCACACTCCTTCCATCGGTGTTACTGGTCACCACACCTCTTCTATTGTTGTTTCTGGTCTACACACATCTTCCATTGGTGTTACTGGTCACCACACTTCTTCCATCGGTGTTACCGGTCAACACACTTCTACCATTGGTGTTACTGGTCAACAGACTTCTTCCATTGGTGTTACCGGTCACCACACCTCTTCTATTGTTGTTTCTGGTCTACACACTTCTTCCATTGGTGTTACTGGTCAACACACTTCTTCCATTGGTGTTACGGGTCACCACACCTCTTCTATTGTTGTTTCTGGTCTACACACTTCTTCCATTGGTGTTACTGGTCACCACACTTCTTCCATCGGTGTTACCGGTCAACACACTTCTACCATTGGTGTTACTGGTCAACAGACTTCTTCCATCGGTGTTACCGGTCAACACACTTCTTGCATCGGTGTTACTGGTCACCACACTTCTACCATCGTTGGTACCGGTCACCACACTTCTTCCATTGGTGTTACTGGTCAATACACTTCTTCCATCGGCGTTACCGGTCACCACACTTCTTCCATCGGTGTTACCGGTCCACACACTTCTTCCATCGGTGTTACTGGTCCACACACTTCTTCCATCGGTGTTACTGGTCACCACACTTCTTCTATTGGTGTTACTGGTCACCACACTTCTTCCATCGGTGTTACTGGTCAACACACTTCTTCCATTGGTGTTACTGGTGACCACACTTCTTGCATTGGTGTTACTGGTCACCACACTTCTTCCATTGGTGTTACTGGTCAACACACTTCTTCCATTGGTGTTACTGGTCACCACACTTCTTCCATTTGTGTTACCGGTCACCACACTTCTTCCATTGGTGTTACCGGTCAACACACTTCTTCCATTTGTGTTACTGGTCACCACACTTCTTCCATTAGTGTTACTGGTCACCACACTTCTTCCATTGGTGTTACTGGTCAACACACTTCTTCCATCGGTATTACCGGTCACCACACTTCTTCCACTGGTGTTACTCGTCAACACACTTCTTCCATCGGTGTTACTGGTCACCACACTTCTTCCATTGGTGTTACTGGTCACCACACTTCTTCCAATGGTGTTACCTGTCAACACACTTCTCCCATTGGTGTTACTGGTCACGTCACTCTTTCCATCAGTGTTACTGGTCAACACACTTCTTCCATTTGTGTTACCGGTCACTACACTTCTTCCATCGGTGTTACTGGCCACCACACTTCTTCCATCGGTGTTACTGGTCAACACACTTCTTCTATCGGTGTTACTGATCACCACACTTCTTCCATTGGTGTTACCGGTCAACACACTTCTTCCATTTGTGTTACTGGTCACCACACTTCTTCCATTGGTGTTACTGGTCAACATACTTCTTCCATCGGTGTTACCGGTCAACACACTTCTTCCATTTGTGTTACTGGTCACCACACTTCTTCCATTGGTGTTATTGGTCACCACATTTCTTCCATCGGTGTTACCGGTCACCACACTTCTTCCATCGGTGTTACTGGTTTAAGATACTTCTTCCATCGGTGTTACTGGTCCACACACTTCTTCCATCGGTGTTACTGGTCACCGCACTTCTTCCATTGGTGTTACCGGTCACCACACTTCTTCCATCGGTGTTACTGGTCCACACACTCCTTCGATTGGTGTTACAGGTCACCACACTTCTTCCATTGGTGTTACTGGTCAATACACTTCTTCCATTGGTGTTACTGGTCACCACACTTCTTCCATCGGTGTTACCGGTCAACACACTTCTTCCATTGGTCTCGCTGGACAACACACTTTTCCATCGGTGTTACCGGTCAACACACTTCTTCCATTGGTGTTACCGGTCAACACACTTCTTCCATCGGTGTTACCGGTCAACAGAATTCTTCCATCGGTGTTACTGGTCCACACACTTCTTCCATCGGTGTCACTGGTGAACAGACTTCTTCCATCGGTGTTACCGGTCCACACACTTCTTCCATCGGTGTTACTGGTCAACAGACTTCTTCCATCGGTGTTACTGGTCCACAAACTTCTTCCATCGGTGTTACAGGTCCACACACTTCTTCCATCGGTGTTACAGGTCACCACACTTCTTCCATCGGTGTTACTGGTCACACACTTCTTCCATCGGTGTTACTGGTGAACACACTTCTTCCATTGGTGTTACTGGTCACCACACTTCTTCCATCGGTGTTACCGGTCAACACACTTCTTCCATCGGTGTTACTGGTCACCACACTTCTTCAATCGGTGTTACTGGTCACCACACTTCTTCAATCGGTGTTACCGGTCACCACACTTCTACCATCGGTGGTACCGGTCACCACACTTCTTCAATCGGTGTTACTGGTCACCACACTTCTTCCATCGGTGTTACCGGTCAACACATTTCTTCCATCGGTGTTACTGGTCAACACACTTCTTCCATTGGTGTTACTGGTCCACTCACTTCTTCCATCGGTGTTACTGGTCCACACACTTCTTCCATCGGTGTTACTGGTCACCACACTTCTTCTATTGGTGTTACCGGTCACCACACTCCTTCCATCGGTGTTACTGGTCACCACACCTCTTCTATTGTTGTTTCTGGTCTACACACATCTTCCATTGGTGTTACTGGTCACCACACTTCTTCCATCGGTGTTACCGGTCAACACACTTCTACCATTGGTGTTACTGGTCAACAGACTTCTTCCATTGGTGTTACCGGTCACCACACCTCTTCTATTGTTGTTTCTGGTCTACACACTTCTTCCATTGGTGTTACTGGTCAACACACTTCTTCCATTGGTGTTACGGGTCACCACACCTCTTCTATTGTTGTTTCTGGTCTACACACTTCTTCCATTGGTGTTACTGGTCACCACACTTCTTCCATCGGTGTTACCGGTCAACACACTTCTACCATTGGTGTTACTGGTCAACAGACTTCTTCCATCGGTGTTACCGGTCAACACACTTCTTGCATCGGTGTTACTGGTCACCACACTTCTACCATCGTTGGTACCGGTCACCACACTTCTTCCATTGGTGTTACTGGTCAATACACTTCTTCCATCGGCGTTACCGGTCACCACACTTCTTCCATCGGTGTTACCGGTCCACACACTTCTTCCATCGGTGTTACTGGTCCACACACTTCTTCCATCGGTGTTACTGGTCACCACACTTCTTCTATTGGTGTTACCGGTCACCACACTTCTTCCATTGGTCTTACTGGTCAACACACTTCTTCCATTGGTGTTACTGGTCTCCACACTTCTTCCAACGGTGTTACCAGTCAACACACTTATTCCATTGGTGTTACCGATCACCACACTTCTTCTATTGGTGTTACCGGTGAGCACACTTCTTCCATCGGTGTTACTGGTCACCACACCTCTTCTATTGTTGTTTCTGGTCTACACACTTCTTCCATTGGTGTTAGTGTTCTACACACTTCTTCCATTGTTGTTACTGGTCACCACACTTCTTCCATCGGTTTTATTGTTCACCACACTTCTTCCATTGGTGTTACTGGTCACCACACTTCTTCCATCGGTGTTACCGGTCAACACACTTCTTCAATTGGGGTTACTGGTCCACACACTTCTTCCATTGGTGTTACTGGTCACCACACTTCTTCCATCGGTGTTACTGGTACCCACACTTTTTCTATCGGTGTTACTGGTTACCACACTTCTTCTATCGGTGTTACTGGTCACCAGACTTCTTCCGTCGGTGTTACTGGTCACCACACTTCTTCCATCGGTGTTACTGGTCACCACACTTCTTCCATCGGTGTTACTGGTCACCACACTTCTTCCATTGCTGTTACCGGTCCACAGACTTCTTCCATCGGTGTTACCGGTCAACAAACTTCTTCCATCGGTGTTACTGATCCACACACTTCTTCCATCGGTGTTACTGGTCCACACACTTCTTCCATTGGTGTTACTGGTCACCACACTTTTTCGATTGGTGTTACGGGTCATCACACTTCTTCCATCGGTGTTACCGGTCAACACACTTCTTCAATTGGTGTTACTGGTCCACACACTTCTTCCATTGGTGTTACTGGTCACCACACTTCTTCCATCGGTGTTACTGGTCAACACACTTCTTCCATCGGTGTTACTGGTCACCACACTTCTTCCATTGGTGTTACCGGTCAACACACTTCTTCCATCGGTGTTACTGGTCCACACACTTCTTCCATCGGTGTTACCGGTCACCACACTTCTTCCATTGGTGTTACTGGTCAACACACTTCTTCCATCGGTGTTACCGGTCAACACACTTCTACCATTGGTGTTACTGGTCAACAGACTTCTTCCATCGGTGTTACCGGTCAACACACTTCTTGCATCGGTGTTACTGGTCACCACACTTCTACCATCGGTGGTACCGGTCACCACACTTCTTCCATTGGTGTTACTGGTCAATACACTTCTTCCATCGGCGTTACCGGTCACCACACTTCTTCCATCGGTGTTACCGGTCCACACACTTCTTCCATCGGTGTTACTGGTCCACACACTTCTTCCATCGGTGTTACTGGTCACCACACTTCTTCTATTGGTGTTACCTGTCACCACACTTCTTCCATTGGTCTTACTGGTCAACACACTTCTTCCATTGGTGTTACTGGTCACCACACTTCTTCCATCGGTGTTACCAGTCAACACACTTATTCCATTGGTGTTACCGATCACCACACTTCTTCTATTGGTGTTACCGGTGAGTACACTTCTTCCATCGGTGTTACTGGTCACCACACCTCTTATATTGTTGTTTCTGGTCTACACACTTCTTCCATTGGTGTTAGTGTTCTACACACTTCTTCCATTGTTGTTACTGGTCACCACACTTCTTCCATCGGTTTTATTGTTCACCACACTTCTTCCATTGGTGTTACCGGTCAACACACTTCTTCCATCGGTGTTACTGGTCCACACACTTCTTCCATCGGTGTTACCGGTCACCACACTTCTTCCATTGGTGTTACTGGTCAACACACTTCTTCCATCGGTGTTACCGGTCAACACACTTCTACCATTGGTGTTACTGGTCAACAGACTTCTTCCATCGGTGTTACCGGTCAACACACTTCTTGCATCGGTGTTACTGGTCACCACACTTCTACCATCGGTGGTACCGGTCACCACACTTCTTCCATTGGTGTTACTGGTCAATACACTTCTTCTATCGGCGTTACCGGTCACCACACTTCTTCCATCGGTGTTACCGGTCCACACACTTCTTCCATCGGTGTTACTGGTCCACACACTTCTTCCATCGGTGTTACTGGTCACCACACTTCTTCTATTGGTGTTACCTGTCACCACACTTCTTCCATTGGTCTTACTGGTCAACACACTTCTTCCATTGGTGTTACTGGTCACCACACTTCTTCCATCGGTGTTACCAGTCAACACACTTATTCCATTGGTGTTACCGATCACCACACTTCTTCTATTGGTGTTACCGGTGAGTACACTTCTTCCATCGGTGTTACTGGTCACCACACCTCTTCTATTGTTGTTTCTGGTCTACACACTTCTTCCATTGGTGTTAGTGTTCTACACACTTCTTCCATTGTTGTTACTGGTCACCACACTTCTTCCATCGGTTTTATTGTTCACCACACTTCTTCCATCGGTGTTACTGGTCACCACACTTCTTCCATTGGTGTTACTGGTCACCACACTTCTTCCATCGGTGTTACCGGTCACCACACTTCTTCCATTGTTGTTACTGGTCACCACACTTCTTCCATTGGTGTTACAGGTCCCCACACTTTTTCCATCGGTGTTACTGGTTACCACACTTCTTCTATCGGTGTTACTGGTCACCAGACTTCTTCGGTCGGTGTTACTGGTCACCACACTTCTTCCATCGGTGTTACTGGTCACCACACTTCTTCCATCGGTGTTACTGGTCACTACACTTCTTCCATTGGTGTTACCGGTCCACAGACTTCTTCCATCGGTGTCACCGGTCAACACACTTCTTCCATCGGTGTTACTGATCCACACACTTCTTCCATCGGTGTTACTGGTCCACACACTTCTTCCATTGGTGTTACTTGTCATGACAATTCTTCCCTCGGTGTTACAGATCAGCACACTTCTTCCATTGGTGTTACTGGTCACCACACTTCTTCGATTGGTGTTACTGGTCATCACACTTCTTCCATCGGTGTTACCGGTCAACACACTTCTTCAATTGGTGTTACTGGTCCACACACTTCTTCCATTGGTGTTACTGGTCACCACACTTCTTCAATCGGTGTTACTGGTTACCACACTTCTTCTATCGGTGTTACTGGTCAACACACTTCTTCCGTCGGTGTTACTGGTCACCACACTTCTTCCATCGGTGTTACTGGTCACCACACTTCTTCCATCGGTGTTACTGGTCACCACACTTCTTCCATTGGTGTTACCGGTCCACAGACTTCTTCCATCGGTGTTACCGGTCAACACACTTCTTCCATCGGTGTTACTGATCCACACACTTCTTCCATCGGTGTTACTGGTCCACACACTTCTTCCATTGGTGTTACTGGTCACCACACTTTTTCGATTGGTGTTACTGGTCATCACACTTCTTCCATCGGTGTTACCGGTCAACACACTTCTTCAATTGGTGTTACTGGTCCACACACTTCTTCCATTGGTGTTACTGGTCACCACACTTCTTCCATCGGTGTTACTGGTCAACACACTTCTTCCATCGGTGTTACTGGTCACCACACTTCTTCCATTGGTGTTACTGGTCAACACACTTCTTCCATCGGTGATACTGGTCACCACACTTCTTCCATTGGTGTTACTGGTCACCACATTTCTTCCAATGGTGTTACCTGTCAACACACTTCTCCCATTGGTGTTACTGGTCACGTCACTCTTTCCATCAGTGTTACTGGTCAACACACTTATTCCATTTGTGTTACCGGTCACCACACTTCTTCCATTGGTGTTACTGGCCACCACACTTCTTCCATCGGTGTTACTGGTCAACACACTTCTTCTATCGGTGTTACTGATCACCACACTTCTTCCATTGGTGTTACCGGTCAACACACTTCTTCCATTTGTGTTACTGGTCACCACACTTCTTCCATCAGTGTTACTGGCCACCACACTTCTTCCATCGGTGTTACTGGTCAACACACTTCTTCTATCGGTGTTACTGATCACCACACTTCTTCCATTGGTGTTACCGGTCAACACACTTCTTCCATTTGTGTTACTGGTCACCACACTTCTTCCATCAGTGTTACTGGCCACCACACTTCTTCCATCGGTGTTACTGATTACCACACTTCTTCCATTGGTGTTACTGGTCACCACACTTCTTCTATCGGTGTTACTGATCACCACACTTCTTCCATTGGTGTTACTGGTCTACACACTTCTTCCATCGGTGTTACCGGTCACCACACTTCTTCCATCGGTGTTACTGGTCAACACACTTCTTCCATTCGTGTTACCGGTCAACACACTTCTTCCATCGGTGTTACTGGTCAACAGACTTCTTCCATCGGTGTTACCGGTCACCACACTTCTTCCATTGGTGTTACTGGTCAACACACCTCTTCCATTGGTGTTACCGGTCAACACACTTCTTCCATTGGTGTTACTGGTCCACACACTTCTTCCATCGGTGTTACTGGTTTAAGACACTTCTTCCATCGGTGTTACTGGTCACCACACTTCTTCTATTGGTGTTACCGGTCACCACACTTCTTCCATTGGTCTTACTGGTCAACACATTTCTTCCATTGGTGTTACTGGTCACCACACTTCTTCCATCGGTGTTACCAGTCAACACACTTATTCCATTGGTGTTACCGATCACCACACTTCTTCTATTGGTGTTACCGGTGAGTACACTTCTTCCATCGGTGTTACTGGTCACCACACCTCTTCTATTGTTGTTTCTGGTCTACACACTTCTTCCATTGGTGTTAGTGTTCTACACACTTCTTCCATTGTTGTTACTGGTCACCACACTTCTTCCATCGGTTTTATTGTTCACCACACTTCTTCCATCGGTGTTAGTGGTCACCACAATTCTTCCATTGGTGTTACTGGTCACCACACTTCTTCCATCGGTGTTACCGGTCACCACACTTCTTCCATTGTTGTTACTGGTCACCACACTTCTTCCATTGGTGTTACAGGTCCCCACACTTTTTCCATCGGTGTTACTGGTTACCACACTTCTTCTATCGGTGTTACTGGTCACCAGACTTCTTCGGTCGGTGTTACTGGTCACCACACTTCTTCCATCGGTGTTACTCGTCACCACACTTCTTCCATCGGTGTTACTGGTCACCACACTTCTTCCATTGGTGTTACCGGTCCACAGACTTCTTCCATCGGTGTTACCGGTCAACACACTTCTTCCATCGGTGTTACTGATCCACACACTTCTTCCATCGGTGTTACTGGTCCACACACTTCTTCCATTGGTGTTACTTGTCATCACAATTCTTCCCTCGGTGTTACAGATCAGCACACTTCTTCCATTGGTGTTACTGGTCACCACACTTCTTCGATTGGTGTTACTGGTCATCACATTTCTTCCATCGGTGTTACCGGTCAACACACTTCTTCAATTGGTGTTACTGGTCCACACACTTCTTCCATTGGTGTTACTGGTCACCACACTTCTTCCATCGGTGTTACTGGTTACCACACTTCTTCTATCGGTGTTACTGGTCACCAGACTTCTTCCGTCGGTGTTACTGGTCACCACACTTCTTCCATCGGTGTTACTGGTCACCACACTTCTTCCATCGGTGTTACTGGTCACCACACTTCTTCCATTGGTGTTACCGGTCCACAGACTTCTTCCATCGGTGTTACTGGTCACCACACTTCTTCCATCGGTGTTACTGGTCAACACACTTCTTCCATCGGTGTTACTGGTCACCACACTTCTTCCATTGGTGTTACTGGTCAACACACTTCTTCCATCGGTGTTACTGGTCACCACACTTCTTCCATTGGTGTTACTGGTCACCACACTTCTTCCAATGGTGTTACCTGTCAACACACTTCTCCCATTGGTGTTACTGGTCACGTCACTCTTTCCATCAGTGTTACTGGTCAACACACTTATTCCATTTGTGTTACCGGTCACCACACTTCTTCCATTGGTGTTACTGGCCACCACACTTCTTCCATCGGTGTTACTGGTCAACACACTTCTTCTATCGGTGTTACTGATCACCACACTTCTTCCATTGGTGTTACCGGTCAACACACTTCTTCCATTTGTGTTACTGGTCACCACACTTCTTCCATCAGTGTTACTGGGCACCACACTTCTTCCATCGGTGTTACCGGTCACCACACTTCTTCCATCGGTGTTACTGGTTTAAGACACTTCTTCCATCGGTGTTACTGGTCACCACACTTCTTCCATCAGTGTTACTGGGCACCACACTTCTTCCATCGGTGTTACCGGTCACCACACTTCTTCCATTGGTGTTACTGGTCACCACACTTCTTCTATCGGTGTTACTGATCACCACACTTCTTCCATTGGTGTTACTGGTCTACACACTTCTTCCATCGGTGTTACCGGTCACCACACTTCTTCCATCGGTGTTACTGGTCAACACACTTCTTCCATTCGTGTTACCGGTCAACACACTTCTTCCATCGGTGTTACTGGTCAACAGACTTCTTCCATCGGTGTTACCGGTCACCACACTTCTTCCATTGGTGTTACTGGTCAACACACCTCTTCCATTGGTGTTACCGGTCAACACACTTCTTCCATTGGTGTTACTGGTCCACACACTTCTTCCATTTGTGTTACTGGTCACCACACTTCTTCCATCAGTGTTACTGGCCACCACACTTCTTCCATCGGTGTTACTGGTCAACACACTTCTTCTATCGGTGTTACTGATCACCACACTTCTTCCATTGGTGTTACCGGTCAACACACTTCTTCCATTTGTGTTACTGGTCACCACACTTCTTCCATCAGTGTTACTGGGCACCACACTTCTTCCATCGGTGTTACTGATCACCACACTTCTTCCATTGGTGTTACTGGTCACCACACTTCTTCTATCGGTGTTACTGATCACCACACTTCTTCCATTGGTGTTACTGGTCTACACACTTCTTCCATCGGTGTTACCGGTCACCACACTTCTTCCATCGGTGTTACTGGTCAACACACTTCTTCCATTCGTGTTACCGGTCAACACACTTCTTCCATCGGTGTTACTGGTCAACAGACTTCTTCCATCGGTGTTACCGGTCACCACACTTCTTCCATTGGTGTTACTGGTCAACACACCTCTTCCATTGGTGTTACCGGTCAACACACTTCTTCCATTGGTGTTACTGGTCCACACACTTCTTCCATCGGTGTTACTGGTTTAAGACACTTCTTCCATCGGTGTTACTGGTCACCACACTTCTTCTATTGGTGTTACCGGTCACCACACTTCTT
The DNA here is from genome assembly GCA_964016885.1 of Eledone cirrhosa. Classification (NCBI taxonomy): domain Eukaryota; kingdom Metazoa; phylum Mollusca; class Cephalopoda; order Octopoda; family Eledonidae; genus Eledone; species Eledone cirrhosa. Next base: position 422,035,385 of record OZ024740.1, read on the forward strand.
CCATTGGTCTTACTGGTCAACACACTTCTTCCATTGGTGTTACTGGTCACCACACTTCTTCCATCGGTGTTACCAGTCAACACACTTATTCCATTGGTGTTACCGATCACCACACTTCTTCTATTGGTGTTACCGGTGAGTACACTTCTTCCATCGGTGTTACTGGTCACCACACCTCTTCTATTGTTGTTTCTGGTCTACACACTTCTTCCATTGGTGTTAGTGTTCTACACACTTCTTCCATTGTTGTTACTGGTCACCACACTTCTTCCATCGGTTTTATTGTTCACCACACTTCTTCCATCGGTGTTACTGGTCACCACACTTCTTCCATTGGTGTTACTGGTCACCACACTTCTTCCATCGGTGTTACCGGTCACCACACTTCTTCCATTGTTGTTACTGGTCACCACACTTCTTCCATTGGTGTTACAGGTCCCCACACTTTTTCCATCGGTGTTACTGGTTACCACACTTCTTCTATCGGTGTTACTGGTCACCAGACTTCTTCGGTCGGTGTTACTGGTCACCACACTTCTTCCATCGGTGTTACTGGTCACCACACTTCTTCCATCGGTGTTACTGGTCACCACACTTCTTCCATTGGTGTTACCGGTCCACAGACTTCGTCCATCGGTGTTACCGGTCAACACACTTCTTCCATCGGTGTTACTGATCCACACACTTCTTCCATCGGTGTTACTGGTCCACACACTTCTTCCATTGGTGTTACTTGTCATCACAATTCTTCCCTCGGTGTTACAGATCAGCACACTTCTTCCATTGGTGTTACTGGTCACCACACTTCTTCGATTGGTGTTACTGGTCATCACACTTCTTCCATCGGTGTTACCGGTCAACACACTTCTTCAATTGGTGTTACTGATCCACACACTTCTTCCATTGGTGTTACTGGTCACCACACTTCTTCCATCGGTGTTACTGGTTACCACACTTCTTCTATCGGTGTTACTGGTCACCAGACTTCTTCCGTCGGTGTTACTGGTCACCACACTTCTTCCATCGGTGTTACTGGTCACCACACTTCTTCCATCGGTGTTACTGGTCACCACACTTCTTCCATTGGTGTTACCGGTCCACAGACTTCTTCCATCGGTGTTACCGGTCAACACACTTCTTCCATCGGTGTTACTGATCCACACACTTCTTCCATCGGTGTTACTGGTCCACACACTTCTTCCATTGGTGTTACTGGTCACCACACTTTTTCGATTGGTGTTACTGGTCATCACACTTCTTCCATCGGTGTTACCGGTCAACACACTTCTTCAATTGGTGTTACTGGTCCACACACTTCTTCCATTGGTGTTACTGGTCACCACACTTCTTCCATCGGTGTTACTGGTCAACACACTTCTTCCATCGGTGTTACTGGTCACCACACTTCTTCCATTGGTGTTACTGGTCAACACACTTCTTCCATCGGTGTTACTGGTCACCACACTTCTTCCATTGGTGTTACTGGTCACCACACTTCTTCCAATGGTGTTACCTGTCAACACACTTCTCCCATTGGTGTTACTGGTCACGTCACTCTTTCCATCAGTGTTACTGGTCAACACACTTATTCCATTTGTGTTACCGGTCACCACACTTCTTCCATTGGTGTTACTGGCCACCACACTTCTTCCATCGGTGTTACTGGTCAACACACTTCTTCTATCGGTGTTACTGATCACCACACTTCTTCCTTTGGTGTTACCGGTCAACACACTTCTTCCATTTGTGTTACTGGTCACCACACTTCTTCCATCAGTGTTACTGGCCACCACACTTCTTCCATCGGTGTTACTGGTCAACACACTTCTTCTATCGGTGTTACTGATCACCACACTTCTTCCATTGGTGTTACCGGTCAACACACTTCTTCCATTTGTGTTACTGGTCACCACACTTCTTCCATCAGTGTTACTGGCCACCACACTTCTTCCATCGGTGTTACTGGTCAACACACTTCTTCTATCGGTGTTACTGATCACCACACTTCTTCCATTGGTGTTACTGGTCACCACACTTCTTCTATCGGTGTTACTGATCACCACACTTCTTCCATTGGTGTTACTGGTCTACACACTTCTTCCATCGGTGTTACCGGTCACCACACTTCTTCCATTGGTGTTACTGGTCAACACACCTCTTCCATTGGTGTTACCGGTCAACACACTTCTTCCATTGGTGTTACTGGTCCACACACTTCTTCCATCGGTGTTACTGGTTTAAGACACTTCTTCCATCGGTGTTACTGGTCACCACACTTCTTCTATTGGTGTTACCGGTCACCACACTTCTTCCATTGGTCTTACTGGTCAACACATTTCTTCCATTGGTGTTACTGGTCACCACACTTCTTCCATCGGTGTTACCAGTCAACACACTTATTCCATTGGTGTTACCGATCACCACACTTCTTCTATTGGTGTTACCGGTGAGTACACTTCTTCCATCGGTGTTACTGGTCACCACACCTCTTCTATTGTTGTTTCTGGTCTACACACTTCTTCCATTGGTGTTAGTGTTCTACACACTTCTTCCATTGTTGTTACTGGTCACCACACTTCTTCCATCGGTTTTATTGTTCACCACACTTCTTCCATCGGTGTTAGTGGTCACCACAATTCTTCCATTGGTGTTACTGGTCACCACACTTCTTCCATCGGTGTTACCGGTCACCACACTTCTTCCATTGTTGTTACTGGTCACCACACTTCTTCCATTGGTGTTACAGGTCCCCACACTTTTTCCATCGGTGTTACTGGTTACCACACTTCTTCTATCGGTGTTACTGGTCACCAGACTTCTTCGGTCGGTGTTACTGGTCACCACACTTCTTCCATCGGTGTTACTCGTCACCACACTTCTTCCATCGGTGTTACTGGTCACCACACTTCTTCCATTGGTGTTACCGGTCCACAGACTTCTTCCATCGGTGTTACCGGTCAACACACTTCTTCCATCGGTGTTACTGATCCACACACTTCTTCCATCGGTGTTACTGGTCCACACACTTCTTCCATTGGTGTTACTTGTCATCACAATTCTTCCCTCGGTGTTACAGATCAGCACACTTCTTCCATTGGTGTTACTGGTCACCACACTTCTTCGATTGGTGTTACTGGTCATCACATTTCTTCCATCGGTGTTACCGGTCAACACACTTCTTCAATTGGTGTTACTGGTCCACACACTTCTTCCATTGGTGTTACTGGTCACCACACTTCTTCCATCGGTGTTACTGGTTACCACACTTCTTCTATCGGTGTTACTGGTCACCAGACTTCTTCCGTCGGTGTTACTGGTCACCACACTTCTTCCATCGGTGTTACTGGTCACCACACTTCTTCCATCGGTGTTACTGGTCACCACACTTCTTCCATTGGTGTTACCGGTCCACAGACTTCTTCCATCGGTGTTACTGGTCACCACACTTCTTCCATCGGTGTTACTGGTCAACACACTTCTTCCATCGGTGTTACTGGTCACCACACTTCTTCCATTGGTGTTACTGGTCAACACACTTCTTCCATCGGTGTTACTGGTCACCACACTTCTTCCATTGGTGTTACTGGTCACCACACTTCTTCCAATGGTGTTACCTGTCAACACACTTCTCCCATTGGTGTTACTGGTCACGTCACTCTTTCCATCAGTGTTACTGGTCAACACACTTATTCCATTTGTGTTACCGGTCACCACACTTCTTCCATTGGTGTTACTGGCCACCACACTTCTTCCATCGGTGTTACTGGTCAACACACTTCTTCTATCGGTGTTACTGATCACCACACTTCTTCCATTGGTGTTACCGGTCAACACACTTCTTCCATTTGTGTTACTGGTCACCACACTTCTTCCATCAGTGTTACTGGGCACCACACTTCTTCCATCGGTGTTACCGGTCACCACACTTCTTCCATCGGTGTTACTGGTTTAAGACACTTCTTCCATCGGTGTTACTGGTCACCACACTTCTTCCATCAGTGTTACTGGGCACCACACTTCTTCCATCGGTGTTACCGGTCACCACACTTCTTCCATTGGTGTTACTGGTCACCACACTTCTTCTATCGGTGTTACTGATCACCACACTTCTTCCATTGGTGTTACTGGTCTACACACTTCTTCCATCGGTGTTACCGGTCACCACACTTCTTCCATCGGTGTTACTGGTCAACACACTTCTTCCATTCGTGTTACCGGTCAACACACTTCTTCCATCGGTGTTACTGGTCAACAGACTTCTTCCATCGGTGTTACCGGTCACCACACTTCTTCCATTGGTGTTACTGGTCAACACACCTCTTCCATTGGTGTTACCGGTCAACACACTTCTTCCATTGGTGTTACTGGTCCACACACTTCTTCCATTTGTGTTACTGGTCACCACACTTCTTCCATCAGTGTTACTGGCCACCACACTTCTTCCATCGGTGTTACTGGTCAACACACTTCTTCTATCGGTGTTACTGATCACCACACTTCTTCCATTGGTGTTACCGGTCAACACACTTCTTCCATTTGTGTTACTGGTCACCACACTTCTTCCATCAGTGTTACTGGGCACCACACTTCTTCCATCGGTGTTACTGATCACCACACTTCTTCCATTGGTGTTACTGGTCACCACACTTCTTCTATCGGTGTTACTGATCACCACACTTCTTCCATTGGTGTTACTGGTCTACACACTTCTTCCATCGGTGTTACCGGTCACCACACTTCTTCCATCGGTGTTACTGGTCAACACACTTCTTCCATTCGTGTTACCGGTCAACACACTTCTTCCATCGGTGTTACTGGTCAACAGACTTCTTCCATCGGTGTTACCGGTCACCACACTTCTTCCATTGGTGTTACTGGTCAACACACCTCTTCCATTGGTGTTACCGGTCAACACACTTCTTCCATTGGTGTTACTGGTCCACACACTTCTTCCATCGGTGTTACTGGTTTAAGACACTTCTTCCATCGGTGTTACTGGTCACCACACTTCTTCTATTGGTGTTACCGGTCACCACACTTCTTCCATTGGTCTTACTGGTCAACACACTTCTTCCATTGGTGTTACTGGTCACCACACTTCTTCCATCGGTGTTACCAGTCAACACACTTATTCCATTGGTGTTACCGATCACCACACTTCTTCTATTGGTGTTACCGGTGAGTACACTTCTTCCATCGGTGTTACTGGTCACCACACCTCTTCTATTGTTGTTTCTGGTCTACACACTTCTTCCATTGGTGTTAGTGTTCTACACACTTCTTCCATTGTTGTTACTGGTCACCACACTTCTTCCATCGGTTTTATTGTTCACCACACTTCTTCCATCGGTGTTACTGGTCACCACACTTCTTCCATTGGTGTTACTGGTCACCACACTTCTTCCATCGGTGTTACCGGTCACCACACTTCTTCCATTGTTGTTACTGGTCACCACACTTCTTCCATTGGTGTTACAGGTCCCCACACTTTTTCCATCGGTGTTACTGGTTACCACACTTCTTCTATCGGTGTTACTGGTCACCAGACTTCTTCGGTCGGTGTTACTGGTCACCACACTTCTTCCATCGGTGTTACTGGTCACCACACTTCTTCCATCGGTGTTACTGGTCACCACACTTCTTCCATTGGTGTTACCGGTCCACAGACTTCGTCCATCGGTGTTACCGGTCAACACACTTCTTCCATCGGTGTTACTGATCCACACACTTCTTCCATCGGTGTTACTGGTCCACACACTTCTTCCATTGGTGTTACTTGTCATGACAATTCTTCCCTCGGTGTTACAGATCAGCACACTTCTTCCATTGGTGTTACTGGTCACCACACTTCTTCGATTGGTGTTACTGGTCATCACACTTCTTCCATCGGTGTTACCGGTCAACACACTTCTTCAATTGGTGTTACTGGTCCACACACTTCTTCCATTGGTGTTACTGGTCACCACACTTCTTCAATCGGTGTTACTGGTTACCACACTTCTTCTATCGGTGTTACTGGTCAACACACTTCTTCCGTCGGTGTTACTGGTCACCACACTTCTTCCATCGGTGTTACTGGTCACCACACTTCTTCCATCGGTGTTACTGGTCACCACACTTCTTCCATTGGTGTTACCGGTCCACAGACTTCTTCCATCGGTGTTACCGGTCAACACACTTCTTCCATCGGTGTTACTGATCCACACACTTCTTCCATCGGTGTTACTGGTCCACACACTTCTTCCATTGGTGTTACTGGTCACCACACTTTTTCGATTGGTGTTACTGGTCATCACACTTCTTCCATCGGTGTTACCGGTCAACACACTTCTTCAATTGGTGTTACTGGTCCACACACTTCTTCCATTGGTGTTACTGGTCACCACACTTCTTCCATCGGTGTTACTGGTCAACACACTTCTTCCATCGGTGTTACTGGTCACCACACTTCTTCCATTGGTGTTACTGGTCAACACACTTCTTCCATCGGTGATACTGGTCACCACACTTCTTCCATTGGTGTTACTGGTCACCACATTTCTTCCAATGGTGTTACCTGTCAACACACTTCTCCCATTGGTGTTACTGGTCACGTCACTCTTTCCATCAGTGTTACTGGTCAACACACTTATTCCATTTGTGTTACCGGTCACCACACTTCTTCCATTGGTGTTACTGGCCACCACACTTCTTCCATCGGTGTTACTGGTCAACACACTTCTTCTATCGGTGTTACTGATCACCACACTTCTTCCATTGGTGTTACCGGTCAACACACTTCTTCCATTTGTGTTACTGGTCACCACACTTCTTCCATCAGTGTTACTGGCCACCACACTTCTTCCATCGGTGTTACTGGTCAACACACTTCTTCTATCGGTGTTACTGATCACCACACTTCTTCCATTGGTGTTACCGGTCAACACACTTCTTCCATTTGTGTTACTGGTCACCACACTTCTTCCATCAGTGTTACTGGCCACCACACTTCTTCCATCGGTGTTACTGATTACCACACTTCTTCCATTGGTGTTACTGGTCACCACACTTCTTCTATCGGTGTTACTGATCACCACACTTCTTCCATTGGTGTTACTGGTCTACACACTTCTTCCATCGGTGTTACCGGTCACCACACTTCTTCCATCGGTGTTACTGGTCAACACACTTCTTCCATTCGTGTTACCGGTCAACACACTTCTTCCATCGGTGTTACTGGTCAACAGACTTCTTCCATCGGTGTTACCGGTCACCACACTTCTTCCATTGGTGTTACTGGTCAACACACCTCTTCCATTGGTGTTACCGGTCAACACACTTCTTCCATTGGTGTTACTGGTCCACACACTTCTTCCATCGGTGTTACTGGTTTAAGACACTTCTTCCATCGGTGTTACTGGTCACCACACTTCTTCTATTGGTGTTACCGGTCACCACACTTCTTCCATTGGTCTTACTGGTCAACACATTTCTTCCATTGGTGTTACTGGTCACCACACTTCTTCCATCGGTGTTACCAGTCAACACACTTATTCCATTGGTGTTACCGATCACCACACTTCTTCTATTGGTGTTACCGGTGAGTACACTTCTTCCATCGGTGTTACTGGTCACCACACCTCTTCTATTGTTGTTTCTGGTCTACACACTTCTTCCATTGGTGTTAGTGTTCTACACACTTCTTCCATTGTTGTTACTGGTCACCACACTTCTTCCATCGGTTTTATTGTTCACCACACTTCTTCCATCGGTGTTAGTGGTCACCACAATTCTTCCATTGGTGTTACTGGTCACCACACTTCTTCCATCGGTGTTACCGGTCACCACACTTCTTCCATTGTTGTTACTGGTCACCACACTTCTTCCATTGGTGTTACAGGTCCCCACACTTTTTCCATCGGTGTTACTGGTTACCACACTTCTTCTATCGGTGTTACTGGTCACCAGACTTCTTCGGTCGGTGTTACTGGTCACCACACTTCTTCCATCGGTGTTACTCGTCACCACACTTCTTCCATCGGTGTTACTGGTCACCACACTTCTTCCATTGGTGTTACCGGTCCACAGACTTCTTCCATCGGTGTTACCGGTCAACACACTTCTTCCATCGGTGTTACTGATCCACACACTTCTTCCATCGGTGTTACTGGTCCACACACTTCTTCCATTGGTGTTACTTGTCATCACAATTCTTCCCTCGGTGTTACAGATCAGCACACTTCTTCCATTGGTGTTACTGGTCACCACACTTCTTCGATTGGTGTTACTGGTCATCACATTTCTTCCATCGGTGTTACCGGTCAACACACTTCTTCAATTGGTGTTACTGGTCCACACACTTCTTCCATTGGTGTTACTGGTCACCACACTTCTTCCATCGGTGTTACTGGTTACCACACTTCTTCTATCGGTGTTACTGGTCACCAGACTTCTTCCGTCGGTGTTACTGGTCACCACACTTCTTCCATCGGTGTTACTGGTCACCACACTTCTTCCATCGGTGTTACTGGTCACCACACTTCTTCCATTGGTGTTACCGGTCCACAGACTTCTTCCATCGGTGTTACTGGTCACCACACTTCTTCCATCGGTGTTACTGGTCAACACACTTCTTCCATCGGTGTTACTGGTCACCACACTTCTTCCATTGGTGTTACTGGTCAACACACTTCTTCCATCGGTGTTACTGGTCACCACACTTCTTCCATTGGTGTTACTGGTCACCACACTTCTTCCAATGGTGTTACCTGTCAACACACTTCTCCCATTGGTGTTACTGGTCACGTCACTCTTTCCATCAGTGTTACTGGTCAACACACTTATTCCATTTGTGTTACCGGTCACCACACTTCTTCCATTGGTGTTACTGGCCACCACACTTCTTCCATCGGTGTTACTGGTCAACACACTTCTTCTATCGGTGTTACTGATCACCACACTTCTTCCATTGGTGTTACCGGTCAACACACTTCTTCCATTTGTGTTACTGGTCACCACACTTCTTCCATCAGTGTTACTGGGCACCACACTTCTTCCATCGGTGTTACCGGTCACCACACTTCTTCCATCGGTGTTACTGGTTTAAGACACTTCTTCCATCGGTGTTACTGGTCACCACACTTCTTCCATCAGTGTTACTGGGCACCACACTTCTTCCATCGGTGTTACCGGTCACCACACTTCTTCCATTGGTGTTACTGGTCACCACACTTCTTCTATCGGTGTTACTGATCACCACACTTCTTCCATTGGTGTTACTGGTCTACACACTTCTTCCATCGGTGTTACCGGTCACCACACTTCTTCCATCGGTGTTACTGGTCAACACACTTCTTCCATTCGTGTTACCGGTCAACACACTTCTTCCATCGGTGTTACTGGTCAACAGACTTCTTCCATCGGTGTTACCGGTCACCACACTTCTTCCATTGGTGTTACTGGTCAACACACCTCTTCCATTGGTGTTACCGGTCAACACACTTCTTCCATTGGTGTTACTGGTCCACACACTTCTTCCATTTGTGTTACTGGTCACCACACTTCTTCCATCAGTGTTACTGGCCACCACACTTCTTCCATCGGTGTTACTGGTCAACACACTTCTTCTATCGGTGTTACTGATCACCACACTTCTTCCATTGGTGTTACCGGTCAACACACTTCTTCCATTTGTGTTACTGGTCACCACACTTCTTCCATCAGTGTTACTGGGCACCACACTTCTTCCATCGGTGTTACTGATCACCACACTTCTTCCATTGGTGTTACTGGTCACCACACTTCTTCTATCGGTGTTACTGATCACCACACTTCTTCCATTGGTGTTACTGGTCTACACACTTCTTCCATCGGTGTTACCGGTCACCACACTTCTTCCATCGGTGTTACTGGTCAACACACTTCTTCCATTCGTGTTACCGGTCAACACACTTCTTCCATCGGTGTTACTGGTCAACAGACTTCTTCCATCGGTGTTACCGGTCACCACACTTCTTCCATTGGTGTTGCTGGTCAACACACCTCTTCCATTGGTGTTACCGGTCAACACACTTCTTCCATTGGTGTTACTGGTCCACACACTTCTTCCATCGGTGTTACTGGTTTAAGACACTTCTTCCATCGGTGTTACTGGTCACCACACTTCTTCTATTGGTGTTACCGGTCACCACACTTCTTCCATTGGTCTTACTGGTCAACACACTTCTTCCATTGGTGTTACTGGTCACCACACTTCTTCCATCGGTGTTACCAGTCAACACACTTATTCCATTGGTGTTACCGATCACCACACTTCTTCTATTGGTGTTACCGGTGAGTACACTTCTTCCATCGGTGTTACTGGTCACCACACCTCTTCTATTGTTGTTTCTGGTCTACACACTTCTTCCATTGGTGTTAGTGTTCTACACACTTCTTCCATTGTTGTTACTGGTCACCACACTTCTTCCATCGGTTTTATTGTTCACCACACTTCTTCCATCGGTGTTACTGGTCACCACACTTCTTCCATTGGTGTTACTGGTCACCACACTTCTTCCATCGGTGTTACCGGTCACCACACTTCTTCCATTGTTGTTACTGGTCACCACACTTCTTCCATTGGTGTTACAGGTCCCCACACTTTTTCCATCGGTGTTACTGGTTACCACACTTCTTCTATCGGTGTTACTGGTCACCAGACTTCTTCGGTCGGTGTTACTGGTCACCACACTTCTTCCATCGGTGTTACTGGTCACCACACTTCTTCCATCGGTGTTACTGGTCACCACACTTCTTCCATTGGTGTTACCGGTCCACAGACTTCGTCCATCGGTGTTACCGGTCAACACACTTCTTCCATCGGTGTTACTGATCCACACACTTCTTCCATCGGTGTTACTGGTCCACACACTTCTTCCATTGGTGTTACTTGTCATCACAATTCTTCCCTCGGTGTTACAGATCAGCACACTTCTTCCATTGGTGTTACTGGTCACCACACTTCTTCGATTGGTGTTACTGGTCATCACACTTCTTCCATCGGTGTTACCGGTCAACACACTTCTTCAATTGGTGTTACTGATCCACACACTTCTTCCATTGGTGTTACTGGTCACCACACTTCTTCCATCGGTGTTACTGGTTACCACACTTCTTCTATCGGTGTTACTGGTCACCAGACTTCTTCCGTCGGTGTTACTGGTCACCACACTTCTTCCATCGGTGTTACTGGTCACCACACTTCTTCCATCGGTGTTACTGGTCACCACACTTCTTCCATTGGTGTTACCGGTCCACAGACTTCTTCCATCGGTGTTACCGGTCAACACACTTCTTCCATCGGTGTTACTGATCCACACACTTCTTCCATCGGTGTTACTGGTCCACACACTTCTTCCATTGGTGTTACTGGTCACCACACTTTTTCGATTGGTGTTACTGGTCATCACACTTCTTCCATCGGTGTTACCGGTCAACACACTTCTTCAATTGGTGTTACTGGTCCACACACTTCTTCCATTGGTGTTACTGGTCACCACACTTCTTCCATCGGTGTTACTGGTCAACACACTTCTTCCATCGGTGTTACTGGTCACCACACTTCTTCCATTGGTGTTACTGGTCAACACACTTCTTCCATCGGTGTTACTGGTCACCACACTTCTTCCATTGGTGTTACTGGTCACCACACTTCTTCCAATGGTGTTACCTGTCAACACACTTCTCCCATTGGTGTTACTGGTCACGTCACTCTTTCCATCAGTGTTACTGGTCAACACACTTATTCCATTTGTGTTACCGGTCACCACACTTCTTCCATTGGTGTTACTGGCCACCACACTTCTTCCATCGGTGTTACTGGTCAACACACTTCTTCTATCGGTGTTACTGATCACCACACTTCTTCCTTTGGTGTTACCGGTCAACACACTTCTTCCATTTGTGTTACTGGTCACCACACTTCTTCCATCAGTGTTACTGGCCACCACACTTCTTCCATCGGTGTTACTGGTCAACACACTTCTTCTATCGGTGTTACTGATCACCACACTTCTTCCATTGGTGTTACCGGTCAACACACTTCTTCCATTTGTGTTACTGGTCACCACACTTCTTCCATCAGTGTTACTGGCCACCACACTTCTTCCATCGGTGTTACTGGTCAACACACTTCTTCTATCGGTGTTACTGATCACCACACTTCTTCCATTGGTGTTACTGGTCACCACACTTCTTCTATCGGTGTTACTGATCACCACACTTCTTCCATTGGTGTTACTGGTCTACACACTTCTTCCATCGGTGTTACCGGTCACCACACTTCTTCCATTGGTGTTACTGGTCAACACACCTCTTCCATTGGTGTTACCGGTCAACACACTTCTTCCATTGGTGTTACTGGTCCACACACTTCTTCCATCGGTGTTACTGGTTTAAGACACTTCTTCCATCGGTGTTACTGGTCACCACACTTCTTCTATTGGTGTTACCGGTCACCACACTTCTTCCATTGGTCTTACTGGTCAACACATTTCTTCCATTGGTGTTACTGGTCACCACACTTCTTCCATCGGTGTTACCAGTCAACACACTTATTCCATTGGTGTTACCGATCACCACACTTCTTCTATTGGTGTTACCGGTGAGTACACTTCTTCCATCGGTGTTACTGGTCACCACACCTCTTCTATTGTTGTTTCTGGTCTACACACTTCTTCCATTGGTGTTAGTGTTCTACACACTTCTTCCATTGTTGTTACTGGTCACCACACTTCTTCCATCGGTTTTATTGTTCACCACACTTCTTCCATCGGTGTTAGTGGTCACCACAATTCTTCCATTGGTGTTACTGGTCACCACACTTCTTCCATCGGTGTTACCGGTCACCACACTTCTTCCATTGTTGTTACTGGTCACCACACTTCTTCCATTGGTGTTACAGGTCCCCACACTTTTTCCATCGGTGTTACTGGTTACCACACTTCTTCTATCGGTGTTACTGGTCACCAGACTTCTTCGGTCGGTGTTACTGGTCACCACACTTCTTCCATCGGTGTTACTCGTCACCACACTTCTTCCATCGGTGTTACTGGTCACCACACTTCTTCCATTGGTGTTACCGGTCCACAGACTTCTTCCATCGGTGTTACCGGTCAACACACTTCTTCCATCGGTGTTACTGATCCACACACTTCTTCCATCGGTGTTACTGGTCCACACACTTCTTCCATTGGTGTTACTTGTCATCACAATTCTTCCCTCGGTGTTACAGATCAGCACACTTCTTCCATTGGTGTTACTGGTCACCACACTTCTTCGATTGGTGTTACTGGTCATCACATTTCTTCCATCGGTGTTACCGGTCAACACACTTCTTCAATTGGTGTTACTGGTCCACACACTTCTTCCATTGGTGTTACTGGTCACCACACTTCTTCCATCGGTGTTACTGGTTACCACACTTCTTCTATCGGTGTTACTGGTCACCAGACTTCTTCCGTCGGTGTTACTGGTCACCACACTTCTTCCATCGGTGTTACTGGTCACCACACTTCTTCCATCGGTGTTACTGGTCACCACACTTCTTCCATTGGTGTTACCGGTCCACAGACTTCTTCCATCGGTGTTACTGGTCACCACACTTCTTCCATCGGTGTTACTGGTCAACACACTTCTTCCATCGGTGTTACTGGTCACCACACTTCTTCCATTGGTGTTACTGGTCAACACACTTCTTCCATCGGTGTTACTGGTCACCACACTTCTTCCATTGGTGTTACTGGTCACCACACTTCTTCCAATGGTGTTACCTGTCAACACACTTCTCCCATTGGTGTTACTGGTCACGTCACTCTTTCCATCAGTGTTACTGGTCAACACACTTATTCCATTTGTGTTACCGGTCACCACACTTCTTCCATTGGTGTTACTGGCCACCACACTTCTTCCATCGGTGTTACTGGTCAACACACTTCTTCTATCGGTGTTACTGATCACCACACTTCTTCCATTGGTGTTACCGGTCAACACACTTCTTCCATTTGTGTTACTGGTCACCACACTTCTTCCATCAGTGTTACTGGGCACCACACTTCTTCCATCGGTGTTACCGGTCACCACACTTCTTCCATCGGTGTTACTGGTTTAAGACACTTCTTCCATCGGTGTTACTGGTCACCACACTTCTTCCATCAGTGTTACTGGGCACCACACTTCTTCCATCGGTGTTACCGGTCACCACACTTCTTCCATTGGTGTTACTGGTCACCACACTTCTTCTATCGGTGTTACTGATCACCACACTTCTTCCATTGGTGTTACTGGTCTACACACTTCTTCCATCGGTGTTACCGGTCACCACACTTCTTCCATCGGTGTTACTGGTCAACACACTTCTTCCATTCGTGTTACCGGTCAACACACTTCTTCCATCGGTGTTACTGGTCAACAGACTTCTTCCATCGGTGTTACCGGTCACCACACTTCTTCCATTGGTGTTACTGGTCAACACACCTCTTCCATTGGTGTTACCGGTCAACACACTTCTTCCATTGGTGTTACTGGTCCACACACTTCTTCCATTTGTGTTACTGGTCACCACACTTCTTCCATCAGTGTTACTGGCCACCACACTTCTTCCATCGGTGTTACTGGTCAACACACTTCTTCTATCGGTGTTACTGATCACCACACTTCTTCCATTGGTGTTACCGGTCAACACACTTCTTCCATTTGTGTTACTGGTCACCACACTTCTTCCATCAGTGTTACTGGGCACCACACTTCTTCCATCGGTGTTACTGATCACCACACTTCTTCCATTGGTGTTACTGGTCACCACACTTCTTCTATCGGTGTTACTGATCACCACACTTCTTCCATTGGTGTTACTGGTCTACACACTTCTTCCATCGGTGTTACCGGTCACCACACTTCTTCCATCGGTGTTACTGGTCAACACACTTCTTCCATTCGTGTTACCGGTCAACACACTTCTTCCATCGGTGTTACTGGTCAACAGACTTCTTCCATCGGTGTTACCGGTCACCACACTTCTTCCATTGGTGTTACTGGTCAACACACCTCTTCCATTGGTGTTACCGGTCAACACACTTCTTCCATTGGTGTTACTGGTCCACACACTTCTTCCATCGGTGTTACTGGTTTAAGACACTTCTTCCATCGGTGTTACTGGTCACCACACTTCTTCTATTGGTGTTACCGGTCACCACACTTCTTCCATTGGTCTTACTGGTCAACACACTTCTTCCATTGGTGTTACTGGTCACCACACTTCTTCCATCGGTGTTACCAGTCAACACACTTATTCCATTGGTGTTACCGATCACCACACTTCTTCTATTGGTGTTACCGGTGAGTACACTTCTTCCATCGGTGTTACTGGTCACCACACCTCTTCTATTGTTGTTTCTGGTCTACACACTTCTTCCATTGGTGTTAGTGTTCTACACACTTCTTCCATTGTTGTTACTGGTCACCACACTTCTTCCATCGGTTTTATTGTTCACCACACTTCTTCCATCGGTGTTACTGGTCACCACACTTCTTCCATTGGTGTTACTGGTCACCACACTTCTTCCATCGGTGTTACCGGTCACCACACTTCTTCCATTGTTGTTACTGGTCACCACACTTCTTCCATTGGTGTTACAGGTCCCCACACTTTTTCCATCGGTGTTACTGGTTACCACACTTCTTCTATCGGTGTTACTGGTCACCAGACTTCTTCGGTCGGTGTTACTGGTCACCACACTTCTTCCATCGGTGTTACTGGTCACCACACTTCTTCCATCGGTGTTACTGGTCACCACACTTCTTCCATTGGTGTTACCGGTCCACAGACTTCGTCCATCGGTGTTACCGGTCAACACACTTCTTCCATCGGTGTTACTGATCCACACACTTCTTCCATCGGTGTTACTGGTCCACACACTTCTTCCATTGGTGTTACTTGTCATCACAATTCTTCCCTCGGTGTTACAGATCAGCACACTTCTTCCATTGGTGTTACTGGTCACCACACTTCTTCGATTGGTGTTACTGGTCATCACACTTCTTCCATCGGTGTTACCGGTCAACACACTTCTTCAATTGGTGTTACTGATCCACACACTTCTTCCATTGGTGTTACTGGTCACCACACTTCTTCCATCGGTGTTACTGGTTACCACACTTCTTCTATCGGTGTTACTGGTCACCAGACTTCTTCCGTCGGTGTTACTGGTCACCACACTTCTTCCATCGGTGTTACTGGTCACCACACTTCTTCCATCGGTGTTACTGGTCACCACACTTCTTCCATTGGTGTTACCGGTCCACAGACTTCTTCCATCGGTGTTACCGGTCAACACACTTCTTCCATCGGTGTTACTGATCCACACACTTCTTCCATCGGTGTTACTGGTCCACACACTTCTTCCATTGGTGTTACTGGTCACCACACTTTTTCGATTGGTGTTACTGGTCATCACACTTCTTCCATCGGTGTTACCGGTCAACACACTTCTTCAATTGGTGTTACTGGTCCACACACTTCTTCCATTGGTGTTACTGGTCACCACACTTCTTCCATCGGTGTTACTGGTCAACACACTTCTTCCATCGGTGTTACTGGTCACCACACTTCTTCCATTGGTGTTACTGGTCAACACACTTCTTCCATCGGTGTTACTGGTCACCACACTTCTTCCATTGGTGTTACTGGTCACCACACTTCTTCCAATGGTGTTACCTGTCAACACACTTCTCCCATTGGTGTTACTGGTCACGTCACTCTTTCCATCAGTGTTACTGGTCAACACACTTATTCCATTTGTGTTACCGGTCACCACACTTCTTCCATTGGTGTTACTGGCCACCACACTTCTTCCATCGGTGTTACTGGTCAACACACTTCTTCTATCGGTGTTACTGATCACCACACTTCTTCCTTTGGTGTTACCGGTCAACACACTTCTTCCATTTGTGTTACTGGTCACCACACTTCTTCCATCAGTGTTACTGGCCACCACACTTCTTCCATCGGTGTTACTGGTCAACACACTTCTTCTATCGGTGTTACTGATCACCACACTTCTTCCATTGGTGTTACCGGTCAACACACTTCTTCCATTTGTGTTACTGGTCACCACACTTCTTCCATCAGTGTTACTGGCCACCACACTTCTTCCATCGGTGTTACTGGTCAACACACTTCTTCTATCGGTGTTACTGATCACCACACTTCTTCCATTGGTGTTACTGGTCACCACACTTCTTCTATCGGTGTTACTGATCACCACACTTCTTCCATTGGTGTTACTGGTCTACACACTTCTTCCATCGGTGTTACCGGTCACCACACTTCTTCCATCGGTGTTACTGGTCAACACACTTCTTCCATTCGTGTTACCGGTCAACACACTTCTTCCATCGGTGTTACTGGTCAACAGACTTCTTCCATCGGTGTTACCGGTCACCACACTTCTTCCATTGGTCTTACTGGTCAACACATTTCTTCCATTGGTGTTACTGGTCACCACACTTCTTCCATCGGTGTTACCAGTCAACACACTTATTCCATTGGTGTTACCGATCACCACACTTCTTCTATTGGTGTTACCGGTGAGCACACTTCTTCCATCGGTGTTACTGGTCACCACACCTCTTCTATTGTTGTTTCTGGTCTACACACTTCTTCCATTGGTGTTAGTGTTCTACACACTTCTTCCATTGTTGTTACTGGTCACCACACTTCTTCCATCGGTGTTACTGGTCACACACTTCTTCCATCAGTGTTACTGGTCAACACACTTCTTCCATTGGTGTTACTGGTCACCACACTTCTTCCATCGTTGTTACCGGTCAACACACATCTTCCATCGGTGTTACTGGTCACCACACTTCTTCAATCGGTGTTACTGGTCACCACACTTCTTCAATCGGTGTTACCGGTCACCACACTTCTACCATCGGTGGTACCGGTCACCACACTTCTTCAATCGGTGTTACTGGTCACCACACTTCTTCCATCGGTGTTACCGGTCAACACACTTCTTCCATCGGTGTTACTGGTCAACACACTTCTTCCATTGGTGTTACTGGTCCACACACTTCTTCCATCGGTGTTACTGGTCCACACACTTCTTCCATCGGTGTTACTGGTCACCACACTTCTTCTATTGGTGTTACCGGTCACCACACTCCTTCCATTGGTCTTACTGGTCAACACACTTCTTCCATTGGTGTTACTGGTCACCACACTTCTTCCATCGGTGTTACCAGTCAACACACTTATTCCATTGGTGTTACCGATTACCACACTTCTTCTATTGGTGTTACCGGTCAGCACACTTCTTCCATCGGTGTTACTGGTCACCACACCTCTTCTATTGTTGTTTCTAGTCTACACACTTCTTCCATTGGTGTTACTGGTCACCACACTTCTTCCATCGGTGTTACCGGTCAACACACTTCTACCATTGGTGTTACTGGTCAACAGACTTCTTACATTGGTGTTACCGGTCACCACACCTCTTCTATTGTTGTTTCTGGTCTACACACTTCTTCCATTGGTGTTACTGGTCAACACACTTCTTCCATTGGTGTTACGGGTCACCACACCTCTTCTATTGTTGTTTCTGGTCTACACACTTCTTCCATTGGTGTTACTGGTCACCACACTTCTTCCATCGGTGTTACCGGTCAACACACTTCTACCATTGGTGTTACTGGTCAACACACTTCTTCCATCGGTGTTACCGGTCAACACACTTCTTGCATCGGTGTTACTGGTCACCACACTTCTACCATCGGTGGTACCGGTCACCACACTTCTTCCATTGGTGTTACTGGTCAATACACTTCTTCCATCGGCGTTACCGATCACCACACTTCTTCCATCGGTGTTACCGGTCCACACACTTCTTCCATCGGTGTTACTGGTCCACACACTTCTTCCATCGGTGTTACTGATCACCACACCTCTTCTATTGGTGTTACCGGTCACCACACTTCTTCCATTGGTCTTACTGGTCAACACACTTCTTCCATTGGTGTTACTGGTCACCACACTTCTTCCATCGGTGTTACCAGTCAACACACTTATTCCATTGGTGTTACCGATCACCAAACTTCTTCTATTGGTGTTACCGGTGAGCACACTTCTTCCATCGGTGTTACTGGTCACCACACCTCTTCTATTGTTGTTTCTGGTCTACACACTTCTTCCATTGGTGTTAGTGTTCTACACACTTCTTCCATTGTTGTTACTGGTCACCACACTTCTTCCATCGGTTTTATTGTTCACCACACTTCTTTCATCGGTGTTACTGGTCACCACACTTCTTCCATTGTTGTTACTGGTCACCACACTTCTTCCATTGGTGTTACAGGTCCCCACACTTTTTCCATCGGTGTTACTGGTTACCACACTTCTTCTATCGGTGTTACTTGTCACCAGACTTCTTCGGTCGGTGTTACTGGTCACCACACTTCTTCCATCGGTGTTACTGGTCACCACACTTCTTCCATCGGTGTTACTGGTCACCACACTTCTTCCATTGGTGTTACCGGTCCACAGACTTCTTCCATCGGTGTTACCGGTCAACACACTTCTTCCATCGGTGTTACTGATCCACACACTTCTTCCATCGGTGTTACTGGTCGACACACTTCTTCCATTGGTGTTACTGGTCACCACACTTTTTCCATTGGTGTTACTGGTCATCACACTTCTTCCATCGGTGTTACTGGTCCACACACTTCTTCCATTGGTGTTACTGGTCACCACACTTCTTCCATCGGTGTTACTGGTCAACACACTTCTTCCATCGGCGTTACTGGTCACCACACTTCTTCCATTGGTGTTACCGGTCAACACACTTCTTCCATCGGTGTTACTGGTCAACACACTTCTTCTATCGGTGTTACTGATCACCACACTTCTTCCATTGGTGTTACCGGTCAACACACTTCTTCCATTTGTGTTACTGGTCAGTACACTTCTTCCATCAGTGTTACTGGCCACGACACTTCTTCCATCGGTGTTACTGGTCAACACACTTCTTCTATCGGTGTTACTGATCACCACACTTCTTCCATTGGTGTTACTGGTCTACAAACTTCTTCCATCGGTGTTACCGGTCAACACACTTCTTCCATTCGTGTTACCGGTCAACACACTTCTTCCATCGGTGTTACTGGTCAACAGACTTCTTCCATCGGTGTTACCGGTCACCACACTTCTTCCATCGTTGTTACTGGTCAACACACTTCTTCCATTGGTGTTACCGGTCAACACACTTCTTCCATTGGTGTTACTGGTTTAAGACACTTCTTCCATCGGTGTTACTGGTCCACACACTTCTTCCATCGTTGTTACTGGTCACCGCACTTCTTCCATTGGTCTTACTGGTCACCACATTTCTTCCATCGGTGTTACTGGTCCACACACTTCTTCGATTGGTGTTACAGGTCACCACACTTCTTCCATTGGTGTTACTGGTCAATACACTTCTTCCATTGGTGTTACTGGTCACCACACTTCTTCCATCGGTGTTACGGGTCAACACACTTCTTCCATTGGTCTCGCTGGACAACACACTTTTCCATCGGTGTTACCGGTCAACACACTTCTTCCATTGGTGTTACCGGTCAACACACTTCTTCCATCGGTGTTACCGGTCAACACACTTCTTCCATCGGTGTTACTGGTCCACACACTTCTTCCACCGGTGTCACTCTGTGAACAGACTTCTTCCATCGGTGTTACCGGTCAACAGACTTCTTCCATTGGTGTTACTGGTCACCACACTTCTTCCATCGGTGTTACCGGTCCACACACTTCTTCCATCGGTGTTACTGGTCAACAGACTTCTTCTATTGGGGTTACTGGTCACCACACTTCTTCCATCGGTGTTACTGGTCAACACACTTCTTCCATTGGTGTTACTGGTCACCACACTTCTTCCATCGGTGTTACCGGTCAACACACTTCTACCATTGGTGTTACTGGTCACCACACTTCTACCATCGGTGGTACCGGTCACCACACTTCTTCAATCGGTGTTACTGGTCACCACACTTCTTCGATTGGTGTTACTGGTCATCACACTTCTTCCATCGGTGTTACCGGTCAACACACTTCTTCAATTGGCGTTACTGGTCCACACACTTCTTCCATCGGTGTTACCGGTCAACACACTTCTTCCATTGGTGTTACTGGTCACCACACTTCTTCCATCGGTGTTACCGGTCAACACACTTCTTCCATCGGTGTTACTGGTCAACACATTTCTTCCATCGGTGTTACTGGTCACCACATTACTTCCATTGGTGTTACAGGTCAACACACTTCGTCCATTGGTCTTACTGGTCACCACACTTTTTCCATTGGTGTTACAGGTCACCACACTTCTTCCATCGGTGTTACTGTTCAACATACTTCTTCCATTGGTGTTACTGGTCACCACACTTCTTCCATCGGTGTTACTGGTCAATACACTTCTTCCATCGGTGTTACTGGTGACCACACTTCTTCCATTGGTGTTACCGGTCACCACACTTCTTCCATTGGTGTTACTGGTCACCACACTTCTTCCATCGGTGTTACCGGTCACCACACTTCTTCCATCGGTGTTACTGGTCAACACACTTCATCCATCGGTGTTACAGGTCACCACACTTCTTCCATCGGTGTTACTGGTCACACACTTCTTCCATCGGTGTTACTGGTCAACACACTTCTTCCATTGGTGTTACTGGTCACCACACTTCTTCCATCGGTGTTACCGGTCAACACACTTCTTCCATCGGTGTTACTGGTCAACAGACTTCTTCCATCGGTGTTACTGGACCACAAACTTCTTCCATCGGTGTTACCGGTCAACAGACTTCTTCCATAGGAATTACTGGTCACCGCACTTCTTCCATCGGTGTTACTGGTCCACACACTTCTTCCATCGGTGTTACCGGTCACCACACTTCTTCCATCGGTGTTACTGGTCACACACTTCTTCCATCGGTGTTACTGGTCAACACACTTCTTCCATTGGTGTTACTGGTCACCACACTTCTTCCATCGGTGTTACCGGTCAACACACTTCTACCATTGGTGTTACTGGTCACCACACTTCTACCATCGGTGGTACCGGTCACCACACTTCTTCAATCGGTGTTACTGGTCACCACACTTCTTCCATCGGTGTTACCGGTCAACACACTTCTTCCATCGGTGTTACTGGTTAACACACTTCTTCCATTGTTGTTACTGGTCCACACACTTCTTCCATCGGTGTTACTGGTCCACACACTTCTTCCATCGGTGTTACTGGTCACCACACTTCTTCTATTGGTGTTACCGGTCACCACACTTCTTCCATTGGTGTTACCGATCACCACACTTCTTCTATTGGCGTTACCGGTCAGCACACTTCTTCCATCGGTGTTACTGGTCACCACACCTCTTCTATTGTTGTTTCTGGTCTACACACTTCTTCCATTGGTGTTTCTGGTCACCACACTTCTTCCATCGGTGTTACCGGTCAACACACTTCTACCATTGGTGTTACTGGTCAACACACTTCTTCCATTGGTGTTAGTGGTCACCACACTTCTTCGATTGGTGTTACTGGTCATCACACTCCTTCCATCGGTGTTACCGGTCAACACACTTCTTCAATTGGTGTTACTGGTCCACACATTTCTTTCATTGGTGTTACTGGTCACCACACTTCTTCCATCGGTGTTACTGGTCACCACACTTCTTCCATTGGTGTTACCGGTCCACAGACTTCTTCCATCGGTGTTACCGGTCAACACACTTCTTCCATCGGTGTTACTGATCCACACACTTCTTCCATCCGTGTTACTGGTCCACACACTTCTTCCATTGGTGTTACTGGTCATCACAATTCTTCCCTCGGTGTTACCGGTCAACACACTTCTTCCATTGGTGTTACTGGTCACCACACTTCTTCGATTGGTGTTACTGGTCATCACACTTCTTCCATCGGTGTTACCGGTCAACACACTTCTTCAATTGGCGTTACTGGTCCACACACTTTTTCCATCGGTGTTACCGGTCAACACACTTCTTCCATTGGTGTTACTGGTCACCACACTTCTTCCATCGGTGTTACCGGTCAACACACTTCTTCCATCGGTGTTACTGGTCAACACATTTCTTCCATCGGTGTTACTGGTCACCACACTACTTCCATTGGTGTTACAGGTCAACACACTTCTTCCATTGGTCTTACTGGTCACCACACTTTTTCCATTGGTGTTACTGGTCAACACACTTCTTCCATTGGTGTTACTGGTCACCACACTTCTTCCATTGGTGTTACAGGTCACCACACTTCTTCCATCGGTGTTACTGTTCAACATACTTCTTCCATTGGGGTTACTGGTCACCACACTTCTTCCATCGGTGTTACTGGTGACCACACTTCTTCCATTGGTGTTACCGGTCACCACACTTCTTCCATTGGTGTTACTGGTCACCACACTTCTTCCATCGGTGTTACCGGTCACCACACTTCTTCCATCGGTGTTACTGGTCAACACACTTCTTCCATTGGTGTTACTGGTCACCACACTTTTTCATCTGTGCTACCGGTCACCACACTTCTTCCATCGGTGTTAGTGATCCACACACTTCTTCCATCGGTGTTATTGGTCCACACACTTCTTCCGTTGTTGTTACTGGTCACCACACTTTTTCAATTGGTGTTACCGGTCACCACACTTCTTCTATTGTTGTTTCTGGTCCACACACTTCTTCCATCGGTGTTACTGGTCACCACACTTCTTCCATGGGTGTTACTGGTCACGACACTTCTTCCATTGGTGTTACTGGTCACCACACTTCTTCCATCGGAGTTACCGGTCACCACACTTCTTCCATCGGTGTTACTGGTCACCACATTTCTTCCATCGGTGTTACTGGTCAACACACTTCTTCCATTGGTGTTACTGGTCACCACACTTCTTCCATCTGTGTTACCGGTCACCACACTTCTTCTATTGGTGTTACTGGTCACCACACTTCTTCCATTGGTGTTACTGGTCAACACACTTCTTCCATTGGTGTTACTGGTCACCACACTTCTTCCATCGGTGTTACCGGTCACCACACTTCTTCCATCGGTGTTACTGGTCAACACACTTCTTCCATTGGTGTTACTGGTCACCACACTTCTTCCATCGGTGTTACCGGTCACCACACTTCTTCCATTGGTGTTACCGGTCACCACACTTCTTCCATCAGTGTTACTGGTCAACATACTTCTTCCATTGGTGTTACTGGTCACCACACTTCTTCCATCGGTGTTACTGGTCACCACACTTTTTCCATCTGTGTTACCGGTCACCACACTTCTTCCATCGGTGTTTGTGATCCACACACTTCTTCCATCGGTGTTATTGGTCCACACACTTCTTCCGTTGTTGTTACTGGTCACCACACTTTTTCAATTGGTGTTACCGGTCACCACACTTCTTCTATTGTTGTTTCTGGTCCACACACTTCTTCCATCGGTGTTACTGGTCACCACACTTCTTCCATGGGTGTTACTGGTCACGACACTTCTTCCATTGGTGTTACTGGTCACCACACTTCTTCCATCGGAGTTACCGGTCACCACACTTCTTCCATCGGTGTTACTGGTCACCACATTTCTTCCATCGGTGTTACTGGTCAACACACTTCTTCCATTGGTGTTACTGGTCACCACACTTCTTCCATCTGTGTTACCGGTCACCACACTTCTTCTATTGGTGTTACTGGTCACCACACTTCTTCCATTGGTGTTACTGGTCAACACACTTCTTCCATTGGTGTTACTGGTCACCACACTTCTTCCATCGGTGTTACCGGTCACCACACTTCTTCCATCGGTGTTACTGGTCAACACACTTCTTCCATTGGTGTTACTGGTCACCACACTTCTTCCATCGGTGTTACCGGTCACCACACTTCTTCCATTGGTGTTACCGGTCACGACACTTCTTCCATCAGTGTTACTGGTCAACATACTTCTTCCATTGGTGTTACTGGTCACCACACTTCTTCCATCGGTGTTACTGGTCAACACATTTCTTCCATCGGTGTTACTGGTCACCACACTTCTTCCATCGGTGTTACTGGTCAACACACTTCTTCCATTGTTGTTACTGGTCACCACACTTCTTCCATTGGTGTTACTGGTCCCCACACTTTTTCCATCGGTGTTACTTGTTACCACACTTCTTCTATCGGTGTTACTGGTCACCAGACTTCTTCCGTCGGTGTTACTGGTCACCACACTTCTTCCATCGGTGTTACTGGTCACCACACTTCTTCCATCGGTGTTACTGGTCACCACACTTCTTCCATTGGTGTTACCGGTCCACAGACTTCTTCCATCGGTGTTACCGGTCAACACACTTCTTCCATCTGTTACTGATCCACACACTTCTTCCATCGGTGTTACTGGTCCACACACTTCTTCCATTGGTGTTACTGGTCATCACAAATCTTCCCTCGGTGTTACAGATCAACACACTTCTTCCATTGGTGTTACTGGTCACCACACTTCTTCGATTGGTGTTACTGGTCATCAAACTTCTTCCATCGGTGTTACCGGTCAACACACTTCTTCAATTGGTGTTACTGGTCCACACACTTCTTCCATTGGTGTTACTGGTCACCACACTTCTTCCATCGGTGTTACCGGTCAACACACTTCTTCCATCGGTGTTACTGGTCAACACACTTCTTCCATTGGTGTTACCGGTCAACACACTTCTTCCATCGGTGTTACTGGTCCACACACTTCTTCCATTGGTGTTACTGGTCACCACACTTCTTCTATCGGTGTTACTGGTCAACACACTTCTTCCATCGGTGTTACTGGTCACCACACTTCTTCCATCGGTGGTAGCGGTCCACAGACTTCTTCCATCGGTGTTACCGGTCAACACACTTCTTCCATCGGTGTTACTGGTCAACACACTTCTTCAATTGGTGTTACCGGTCAACACACTTCTTCAATTGGTGTTACTGGTCCACACACTTCTTCCATTGGTGTTACTGGTCACCACACTTCTTCCATCGGTGTTACTGGTCCACACACTTCTTCCATCAGTGTTACTGGTCCACACACTTCTTCCATCGGTGCTACCGGTCAACACACTTCTTCCATTGGTGTTACTGGTCACCACACTTCTTCCATCGGTGTTACCGGTCAACACACTTCTTCCATTGGTGTTACTGGTGACCGCACTTCTTCCATTGGTGTTACTGGTCATCACAAATCTTCCCTCGGTGTTACAGATCAACACACTTCTTCCATTGGTGTTACTGGTCACCACACTTCTTCGATTGGTGTTACTGGTCATCAAACTTCTTCCATCGGTGTTACCGGTCAACACACTTCTTCAATTGGTGTTACTGGTCCACACACTTCTTCCATTGGTGTTACTGGTCACCACACTTCTTCCATCGGTGTTACCGGTCAACACACTTCTTCCATCGGTGTTACTGGTCAACACACTTCTTCCATTGGTGTTACCGGTCAACACACTTCTTCCATCGGTGTTACTGGTCCACACACTTCTTCCATTGGTGTTACTGGTCACCACACTTCTTCTATCGGTGTTACTGGTCAACACACTTCTTCCATCGGTGTTACTGGTCACCACACTTCTTCCATCGGTGGTAGCGGTCCACAGACTTCTTCCATCGGTGTTACCGGTCAACACACTTCTTCCATCGGTGTTACTGGTCAACACACTTCTTCAATTGGTGTTACCGGTCAACACACTTCTTCAATTGGTGTTACTGGTCCACACACTTCTTCCATTGGTGTTACTGGTCACCACACTTCTTCCATCGGTGTTACTGGTCCACACACTTCTTCCATCAGTGTTACTGGTCCACACACTTCTTCCATCGGTGCTACCGGTCAACACACTTCTTCCATTGGTGTTACTGGTCACCACACTTCTTCCATCGGTGTTACCGGTCAACACACTTCTTCCATTGGTGTTACTGGTGACCGCACTTCTTCCATTGGTGTTACTGGTCCACACACTTCTTCCATCGGTGTTACTGGTCACCACACTTCTTCCATCGGTGTTACTGGTCACCACACTTCTTCCATTGGTGTTACCGGTCACCACAGTTCTTCCATCGGTGTTACTGGTCCACACACTTCTTCCATCGGTGTTACTGGTCCAGACACTTCTTCCATCGGTGTTACTGGTCACCACACTTCTTCCATTGGTGTTACCGGTCACCACAGTTCTTCCATCGGTGTTACTGGTCAACACACTTCTTCCATCGGTGTTACCGGTCACCACAGTTCTTCCATCGGTGTTACTGGTCACCACACTTCTTCCATTGGTGTTACCGGTCACCACAGTTCTTCCATCGGTGTTACTGGTCAACACACTTCTTCCATCGGTGTTACCGGTCACCACACTTCTTCCATCGGTGTTACTGGTCAACACACTTCTTCCATTGGTGTTACCGGTCACCACAGTTCTTCCATCGGTGTTACTGGTCAACACACTTCTTCCATCGGTGTTACCGGTCACCACACTTCTTCCATCGGTGTTACTGGTCAACACACTTCTTCCATTGGTGTTACCGGTAACCACATTTCTTCCATTGGTGTTACTGGTCAACACACTTCTTCCATCGGCGTTACCGATCCACACACTTCTTCCATAGGTGTTACCGGTCAACACACTTCTTTTATCGGTGTTACCTGTCAACACACTTCTTCCATTTGTCTTACTGGTCACCACACTTCTTCCATTGGTGTTACTGGTCACCACACTTTTTCCATCGGTGTTACTGGTTACCACACTTCTTCTATCGGTGTTACTGGTCACCACACTTCTTCCGTCGGTGTTACTGGTCACCACACTTCTTCCATCGGTGTTACTGGTCACCGCACTTCTTCCATTCGTGTTACTGGTCACCACACTTCTTCCATCGGTGTTACTGGTCACCACACTTCTTCCATCGGTGTTACTGGTCACTACACTTCTTCCATCAGTTTTACCGGTCCACACACTTCTTCCATCGGTGTTACTGGTACACACACTTCTTCCATTGGTGTTACTGGTCACCACACTTCTTCCATTGGTGTTACTGGTCACCACACTTTTTCCATGGGTGTTACTGGTCACCACACTTCTTCCATCTGTGTTATTGGTCCACACACTTCTTCCATTGTTGTTACTGGTTACCACACTTCTTCCATTGGTGTTACTGGTCACCACACTTTTTCCATCGGTGTTACTGGTTACCACACTTCTTCTATCGGTGTTACTGGTCACCAGACTTCTTCCGTCGGTGTTACTGGTCACCACACTTCTTCCATCGGTGTTACTGGTCACCACACTTCCTCCATTGGTGTTACCGGTCCACAGACTTCTTCCATCGGTGTTACTGGTCAACAGACTTCTTCAATCGGTGTTTCTGGTCACCACACTTCTTCCATCGGTGTTATTGGTCAGCACAATTCTTTCATTTGGTGTTACTGGTCAACACACTTCTTCCATTGGTGTTGCCAGTCAACACATTTCTTCCATCAGTGTTACCGGTCAACATGGTCAAGACACTTCTTCCATTGATGTTACAGGGTTTAGATCACATTAGTGAAGAATCTTTCATGTACCACTCCTTACTTTGCCATTATGTCTCTGCATCGTACCCAACCATGATTCCTCTCCTGTTATTATTTATCCAAGAAATTTGACTCACTTTTAGTTTTTCCAGAAAATCCTGACAAATCTCCAGCTGGTTCATTTTTTGCTCCAGTGATAAATGTTTGGGTCCTAGTTTTGCACACATTTTTTGCATGTTCAAATGGTCTGCTGACGTTCCATGAACTGTATTTTTATCCAAGTCCATTTTTACTGCAATCATTCTAACACTTAATCAGTGATCTATGGCCATCACCACTTGCACCACTTTGTACCGTTGTTGGCTATTTTCCGGTATCACAAACGTAACAGAGCTTATAAATGTCTTCTTTCTTATTATTCCGTACTTGCCGAAAGAATTCAAATAATTGTTTCTACTTTTGGCACAAGGCCAGCAATTACCCAGTGCATTACTGGTACTTTATTTTATCGAACCGGTAAGGATGAAAGGCAAAGTTAACCTCGGCAGGATTTGAACTCAGAATGGTGTCAAAGCATGGTGTCCGACCGATACAACCAATCCACCGCCGTTCAAATAATTCAAATAATATTTGTCACTTATTAAAATAAGTATCAAAGTAATATAAGAAAGTATATAGAAATGATAATTAGTATCAAAGTGTCCACAAACATCTGACTGATAAGATGACATGTCAGTCAATCATATTGGTGACCTCCCCATAGCCCTGGCGGACAGAATGGACTGTACACAAAAAGCAATAACTCACAACTGACTCAATCGATAATGTTGAAATAAATATTATGTGCAGACAAGGTCATAACCAATACCTCTATATACATCAACGAGGTGCTGTGTGACCATGTCGTACATAGGAAAATCAGTACCCTTACTTTTTGGGTGGAAGATAGTCAGTTCTGCTGGGTGGTAGTTTAGAGGGTGATGGGGTGGGGTCCTTGCTAATGATATAGGTATCTGGTGGTGGTGGTGGGTTAGAAGAAGGAAGAGAAGAGGAAAGGAGAAAGGTCACTTGATTAATGAGGAGTGGGTGGAGAGGGAAGAAGAGGGTGCAAAAGAAGAAAAAGTGGAGGAGGAGGAAGAAGTAGATAAGTGATATATGAGAGTGGATGAGAAGGAGACAGGGTTTATTTGAGTAGTTGGGAGGACAGGAGGTCTAAACAGAACCTTTTTTATGCATGACTAGTTTTTGGTCAAGTTGAACAAGTATACTTTAAGAAGTAAATAAAATTCACACATGCTGGGTTTTCAAGCCAAATTTTATGTACTTAAATGTTGCTTAGTAATGGCAATGACTGCAACATGATTACAATGTTATGTTGAAATTATTAAAGAGTTATATTAATAATTGTTTCTACTTTAGGCACAAGGCCAGCAAATAGCCAGTGCATTACTGGTACTTTATTTTATCTTAATAATAATAATAATAATAATAATATGACAATTATTATTATTAAAGTTAGCTTTGCCTTTCATCCTTAAATAAAACACTAGTAATGTACTGGGGTAGATTTAATTGACCCCACCACCACCACCAAAAAATTGCTGGTCTTGTGCCTAAAGCTAGAGTGTTGGACAAATGCTTCATATAGTTATGACACTTTGTGTTCTGAGTGTGGTTAGAAAAAGCTATCTCACTTACCGCTTTTCACAGGCGCTGCTAAATTCCACTGCAGGTACTCCTCTTCCACGTGCGTCCGACTGCTTAACACCGGGAGCTGCCCAAAACTCCGTCCACACCGTACGCTGGTCACCACTAGAGAGAGGCCCTCTCCTGGCCCTTCCGGTCGAGCACTCAAAAACCCCTTCCGGTCGAGCCCCCCCCCCCCCCGCACGCCACACCATACCCACACGCCCCCCCTGATCTCAAGGATCAATTTCCCCCTCGTCCCTCTGCAATATGAAAGTCTGCCGTCCAGGTCGGTGGTCTACGACTTCGTTGCGATCTTCGTAGTGTTGGGGCAGGGCTCTGGGTTTCCACCTCATCTTGGGTTTCCTCTTCCTCGGAGTCCGTCGACACAGTGATTCTTCTTACATCCAGGACATGACGTGGTACCCCGTCCACGGACATATTGTTCTTTGAATTTACGGCCGTCACCGTTCCCCTTCCCCATTGAGATGTGCAACGTGCATCTGGGGGCTTAACCCAGACTTCTTCGCCCACCTGCACGAATGCACTCTCTCTCCCCACTGGCCGTTGTGGTGGCGTGCACGGGTGCCGCCACTCGTATTTGAATACTGCTCTATGTGGCACCGATTCCTCGACCTGTCCAACCCGAGGGGACATATTGTACCAGAACACTGCCTCCATTGGTGAGATATGGCCCCGCTCCGCCATTGCCTTGATCGTCCGGTGGTGTCGCTCCACGATTCCATTCCCGCTCGGCCTGTGCGCCGCTCTGAAGAAACGGTCCACCTTCCATCCATCGAGCATCTCCCTCAGTGCCTCCGAGCGGAACGCTGCGCTGTTGTCCATCAGCAGTTCATCCACAGGGCCCCGCTCCAAGAACACCTCTCTCAACGTCCGCACGATTTCCTCGGCCGTTCCAGTCTTCATCTCCCTCCATATCGCCATTCGACCTGGTCCACAGTCGACCATCGAGAGGTACGTTCCCTTCCGGTAGTGCGTCACATCCACCGCTAATCGCTTCCAGTCGCGATCCACCGGGAGGCTTTCCGTTTCGTGTACACCCGGGGCGGGATCAATGGACTGACATCGGACGCAGCCTCTAACCACCCCCCGAACACTGTGTCTGCTAACGTCCGAGTCGATTCTCCTGGCTAGGAACAGGCTCCTATCCACCCCCATGTGGTGCATGTCATGCAACCCCTTCAGGTCTAACTCGGTCAGCCGACACACGGCAGCTATCTCATCCTCTACCTCCTCCGGCGTTTCCATCCAGGCTTTCTTCACTCTAGTTAAGATGTCCGCCCTATTTTTCTCTGAGGGCACGAACACTACGCTCAGCTTCAGGTCGAACTCGGTGGCCAGCTACCTAACGTTCCCAGGCGGCGCTTTACCAGCATCTCCGCCGCGCCTCTCGTTCGCACTCTCTTCTCACTGGTGAGCACTGATCTTACCTATCCGAGTACGGTGGCCGAGTCGGTGCGTATCTCGATGGTGCGCAGCCCCCACCGCAGGGCGAGGTTCACCCCTCTCAACACCGCGTCCAGCTCGGCCACATTGATGTGGCTGCAGTCGTCCTTCTTTCTAAGCCAGGCTGCATCCTCGACCTCAACACCTCCTATCTCCAACGTGACACCCAGCGCTATGCTGCTGGCATCGCACCATACGGTCCCGCTCCGTGATTTGGGAACGTACCAGCGTCCCCGCACTGGGTCGTCGGCCTTCACCCTCCCCACGATCTCCTGCATCATGGCCACCGTTCTCTCTCCCACTCCAAGTCACCCCTCCCGCTCGTCTCTTGACATAGCTGCATGCCGTCCGGAGCCACCCAGCGATCGGGTAGTGACCCACCAGCTTTCCACACACTGAGAAAAGCTCCCGCCTATTCATACTTGGGCCCAGTTCCGGAACTTCGTTTCCCCTCTGGAACACCAAAACGCCCGTCTTATCTCGCCGTAGCCTAAGTCCCAGCGCGGCTCCTCCCTCCAATGCTTCTGATGGCTTCGCAGTCAGTCCATACCTCCACAAATGGCTCGTGACCTCCGCCGTCGACACCACCGACTCGTCCACTAGGATGTCGTCAATGTAGGAGTTAGTAGCCCTCTTTATCTTGTCGGCCCTCCCCAGAACGGTCTTGAGGACCGCTGCCATGATCTTCGGTGCGGAGCTCAGCCCGAAACCGAGCCTGGTCAGGCAATATGTCCGGCCCTTATACCTGACCAGCTGATACCGCCAGAGCTTCTCATCTATATGCAACTGCAAGTAAGCCGACTTTAGATCCACGATCGCTGAACCCCCCGTCATGCGTCTCCACTCACGCAGGGTTTCCCCACAGACATCCGTGACCTCGCCACCCGTGTGGCATGACATGTGCTCGTTCAGCTCCCGATAGTCCAGCACCGGCCTCACCTTGCTCTTCGTGGGTTGCACCACCGCCATCAACGACAATACTCCGCACTTCACCTCCTCCTTCCAGGGAAGCAGTATGCCCTCTTCGATCCATCTCTCTACTTCTCGCTCCTAGCGTTTCCCTTCAATGTGTGTTGATAGCAGCCCACTTTGGTCTTCAGTGTTGGTGGTTCTCCCTTCCAGTACCACTCAACAACCCATCGCTGCCCATCAAACACGGCCTTGAAGTCTTTGTCCTGTACAGTGTAAGCGGGGTATTGCTCCTCGTGGGCCTTCTGGTTCTCATGACGTGCACTCACAGCGCATACCGATGCAGCGGCGCCAAACGACACACCGACATTGTTAACTGTGACGCCCCCTAGACGGCCAATCGCGTCCATGCCCATAACCACGCCGATCCCATCCACCACACTGTCTACCACGATGGCGGAAAGCCTTATCCTCCTTCCCCGTACCGCTATTTCCATCTCGCTGCGACCTCGGCATTCAATTTTCCTGCCGTCGACTGCCCTTACGCTGCTCTTCCCTCCCCACCTCTGCGCCACCCCCGCGGTCACCAGTGTCGTCGTACAGCCCGTATCCACGAGGGCTCGCTGTGGCTTCCCCCTCACGAAGACTTCCACCACGGGCAGCGCCGCTACTCGTAAGGGGCAACTACCGGCGCAGTAGTTCCCCTTGGATCGTTTCCCTGGTCGCAGTTAGTAGCGATGTGGCCTGGTCGCTTACACCGGTAGCAAATTATCTCCGGCTTCGACTCTCTACAGTCTCTAGCCATATGCGGGCCGTGACACCTAAAACAGCGGCCCCTAAATTCTTGCGAACGGCCGCGTGCCGAGGTTGCCTCCCTTTGACCATTTCGCTGCCAGGTGTCCTGAGCCTCCGTAGTCGCTATCGCCGCGACACTCTTTATGGCATCTTCCGCTATGATCCGGGCTTGTTCCACCAGTGAACGCATTTCCATCTCCTTGTACCCCGGGACTTGCTGCAGTTTCACCGCTATGTCGTCCGGAAATCCATTGATGAATGCCAACCGCACCGTGCGTTCGCATTCCGCCTGGTAACCGGCCAACATAGCCAACCGCCTTATTTCCGCTGCGAAAATGTCGACGCGCTCACCATTCCACCTGATTCTCGCCAGCTTAGCAAAAGCCGCCAACGGTCCCTCGGCGAATGCATCCATCAGACGCCTCTCAATCTTCTGCACATCTCTTTGGCTGTGCTCGTCCAACTCAAGGAAGAGTACCAACGCGTCACCCTCGAGGTACAATGCAATGAGACCGGCCACGTTTTCTATCTTCTGCAAGCCTGCGACCAGCCGAACCTTCCGCAGCCAAGCGACAACATCACCTTCCCCGGTGAATGGCCTGATAGCTTCGTTCATCCGTAGTCTTGTCGCCATCTTCTGATTTGTTTTGCGGCAAGTGTTTTCTTTTTCTTTTTTTTTTTTTTATTCAGTCGCCGAAATAGCTTGTGGTTAGAAAAAGCTATCTCACTTACCGCTTTTCACAGGCGCTGCTAAATTCCACTGCAAGTACTCCTCTTCCACGTGCGTCCGACTGCTTAACACCGGGAGCTGCCCAAAACTCCGTCCACACCGTACGCTGGTCACCACTAGAGAGAGGCCCTCTCCTGGCCCTTCCGGTCGAGCATCCTTCCGGTCAAAGACCCTTTCCGGTCGAGCACTCAAAAACCCCTTCCGGTCGAGCACTCCCCCCCCCCGCCCACCGCACGCCACACCATACCCACACTGAGTTCAAATCCCACCGAGGTTAGCTTTGCCTTTCATCCTTACAGGGTTGATAAAATAAAGGAAGAGGCTATGTAGCCAGTAAGAGTGTCAGACACCATGAGCTGTGGCCCGAGTTAAGATAATTTGAAATCTTTTCCACCATCAATTGTTAAAAACAAGTTAAAATAGTTGTCGAATCACACACACATCTATACATAAATACATAAATAGATACAGACAAAAGAAGGGGGCTGGTGAAACGCTATAGCGATGTGTTACATACCTTTATGGTTTACCAGCTACATAGCCTATTGGTAAAATAAAATACCAGTATGCACTGGAGTAAATTTGACTTACCTCTTCCTCAAAATTGTTGGCCTTGTGCCTAAATCAGAAGCCATTAGGGTGGTGGATTGGCAGTGTCGGGTTGGATAATATGCTTTGTGGCATAGATATGTGGCCCCTTACACCGTGAGTTCAAATCCCACAGAGATTAACTTTCTCCTTTATCTTTACACAGTCGATAAAATAACGTACCAGTCACTCACTGTGGGAGATTTAATCAACTTACCTCTCCCTCAAAATGTTTGATCTTGTGCCTGAACCAGAAACCATTATTATTATTTAGAGGCGGTGGATTGGCACTATAGGTAGAGGGTCGGACGCCATGCTTTCTAGCATAGAGTTACGGCCCTTTCTATTCAGAGTTCAAATCCCGGCGAGGTTAACTTTGCCTTTCATCCTTACCGGGTCGATAAAATAAAGTACCAGTAATGCACTGGTTAATTGCTGCCTTGTGCCAAATATAGAAACAATTATTATTATTTAGAGGGTCGGACGCCATGCTTTGAAGCATAGAGTTACGGCCCTTTATGGTCTGAGTTCAAATCCCGTCGAGGTTAACTTTACCTTTCATCCTTACGGGGTCGATAAAATAAAGTACCAGTAATGCACTGGGATAATTGCTGGCCTTGTGCCAATAGTAGAAACAATTATTATTATTAATATAACTCTTTATTTATTTCAACATAACCAGCTCAACTATACTTCCATTGTCACTGCAGCCATACCCAGGTTGAAAATCTGTCCAGTGAAACAAGTCCTCGAGTATGGTTTGCTAATTTGTTGTGGAACTCTCTCTCTCTCTCTCTCTCTCTCTCTCTCTCTCTCTCTCTATATATATATATATATATATATATATATATATATATATATATATATATATATATATATATTCTTCAGGTGATGTAGGATGTACAAGCCCACAAGGTCGCTCCCATGCTAACGTCAAATGGGGTCTGAGATTTCTTGTTGATCCAGTAAGATCCATCGAATTACCCGACAAACACCACACTCGCTTCCTGCAACTCGACATAGAAAACTACTATGCCTCTATCTCGGAGCCCCTCCTGAAGGACGCAATTAACTTTGCCAGGAATCTTACCACCATTACCGATGCTGAGCAAGTTGTTATCCTCCACGCCCGTAAGACCTTTCTATACCACGATGGATCTTACTGGATCAACAAGGAATATATATATATATATATATATATATATATATATTTGTAGTAAGGTTGCTTGGATGCTTCCATAGGCGGTACCGTTTAAGCACTCTATGCTCCTTCAGAGCAGAGTATAATAATATGGAAAATGAAGAATCAGTGATGCATCGAAAGACAATTTATTAACATATTACAATTGTTTCTCCGGCGAATAGCTCGAGGTGCGATCTATTTGTGGATCGAACCTGACTCTGGATTCGCAAGTTCCTCAGATACGTCTAGTGACTTCGAAGCAAATCCTCTGGATCTGTTCGCCAGAGAGACAATTGTAATACGTTAATAAATTGTGTTTTGATGCATCACTGATTCTTTGTTTTCCATATTATATATATATATATATATATATATATATATATATATATATATATATATATATATATATATATATATATATATATATATATGCAATGTTGAATGGCAGTGAGACCTGGGCATTGTGTGCAGAGGATATACGCAGATTGGAGAGGAACGAAGCTTGCATGCTCCGCTGGATGTGTAATAGTAATATACGTGAACGGCAAAGCATAAACGAACTAAGAGAAAAATTAGAAATAAGAGGGATCAGATGTTGTTTACTCGAGAGAAGACTACGTTGGTATGGTCACGTGATGCGCATGAAAGACGACAGCTGTATAAAAAAGTGCAGGGCAATAAAAATAGACGGTAGCCACGGAGTAGGCAGACCCAGAAAAACCTGGGACGACTTGATAAATTCCGACCTCACACACTTACACCTCTCCAAGACAATGTAACTGGACCGAGACCTTTGGCGCTACACAGTAATAGAGAAGACCCGCCTTACCTAAGTACAAAGTGAAACCTACTACAGTTAGTAGGCACCTCTAACAAAATACACCCCCGTCCCACTACCCCCACCCCATCCACACCACCCTTTCAATGTAAAGATATGTTGGTACCACAACATCCAGCCCGAAACAAATGAGATCGTGTAGGTGTCATGACAAAAAAACACACAGTCCACGCTGTAATGTGGCCGTGTAGGGAACACGGTAAAAACCTCCCAGTCCCACACTGTAAATGTGGTTGGTGTTAGGAAGGGCATCCAGCCGTAGAAAACCCGCCAGACAGTCCTATGCAAGCAAGACAACCACTCTTGCCTCAAGTGGGAAAACTCCCGTCCAATACCCATGCAAGCGTGGAATATGGACGTTAAACGATGATGATGATGATGATGATATATATATATCAGCATCATCGATTAACGTCCATCTTCCACGCTAGCATGTGTTAGACAGGTCCTATTTTGAGGCAAGATGTGTCAGGTGACCGTGTCTCGCTCATATAGGGGTGTTTCTGGATGGTTTTCTATGGCTGGATGCCCTTCCTAACGCCAACCACATTTACAGTGTGGGCTGGGTGCTTTTTGCTGTGTCTTATATACATAAGTGGAATTGGAAAATATATGTAAAGAATCTGTTTTTCTTTTTTTCATCTTTGATCCGTCAAAGTGACATTATTGAAGAAATTGATTTGTATAGAACCTTACTCCCTTTGCAAATATATACATATTCATTCATTCATTTCATTTTACGTCCGCTTTTCCCTGCTTGCAAGGGTGGGACGGGAACTGATTCTGGGTTGAATTCTACAGCTGGATGCCCTTCCTAACACCAACCTCATCTACAGTGGGTGCTTTTTTGCCGTGGCACCTCCACGACCACTTTGCAGTGGAATGATAGGGATCCCAGTCCCTATCATCTCATTTCTACAGCTGAGTAAACTGGAGCAATGTGAAATAAAGTGTCTTGCTCAAGGACACAACACATCACCTGGTCTGAGAATTGAACTCACAACCTTTCGATTGCAAGGCCAATGCTCTAACCACTAAGCCATGTGCGTCTATACTAAACCATGTGCCCCTCTCTCTCTCTCTCTCTCTCTCTCTCTCTCTCTATATATATATATATATATATATATATATATATATATATATATATATATATATATATATATATATATATATATATATATATATATATATATATATATTAAAGACGTAAATAAGAAAGTTATGAAAATTGACTTACTATGAATAAAGTTAGTCCTTCATCAGTGATCTTCCAACCATCATTGGTATTTCATCGCTTTAAAGACCATATACCTCCGGTTGGTGCGAGCAACGGCTAAAAAACGTCGTTGGGACACGTAAATAAAGGGGACACGAGAGTGTAAACAAACAAAGATGGTGAAGCAACGAAAAGTGAGGAAGAAGGAGTCAAGTCCCAATATATATATATATATATAGATATATATAGTATATATCTACGGCGGGTAAAATTCCCGAGATCCATGGACGAGTTCTCTCCAGCGGTCTCTGTCCCTCATTATCGCTGCCATGTCCTGCGTCTCCAACAGACCAATGTCTGTCCTTAGGGCATCAACATACGCTAACCTTGGTCTTCCTCTTCTAGTGTGTCCATTAGGGGCTCCCAAAGGAGCACTGAGTGCAATGTCAACTCTGGATGTCGGTGAGCATGTCCAGCTAACCTCAGTCTCCTCTGTGTCACTTTTGAGCTGACTTTTGGGATGCTCCCATACAGCTCTGAGTTTTTCATCCTCAGTGTATACTGATTAATGTTCAGAGCCATCCTCAGTATTCTCGTGTAGCACCCATCCACCATCTGAGTGAGTTTCTTGGTCAGTGTCCAAGTCTCAGACCCATACAGCAGCACAGACTCC
The DNA here is from genome assembly GCA_964016885.1 of Eledone cirrhosa. Classification (NCBI taxonomy): domain Eukaryota; kingdom Metazoa; phylum Mollusca; class Cephalopoda; order Octopoda; family Eledonidae; genus Eledone; species Eledone cirrhosa. The sequence continues at coordinate 422,074,074 of OZ024740.1, forward strand.
ACTACAGCAATGAAGAGGCGAACCTTCAGGTCTCTACGAAGGTCCGACTTCCACACCGATCCCAAGCTGTGGAACGCCGCCCAGGCCTTGCTCTTCCTCTCAACCACATCATCTTCCGTATTCCCAATTTTGCTCCCAAATACAGGAAGCCCTCAACCAATTCCAGCGGCTTCCCGCCTACATTAGTGATCCCCTCTGACTTCTCAACATTCTCTACCAGATATTTTGTTTTAGTCTCATTCATTCTCAGCCCCACACTCATCGACACAGTCTCAACCTCCCGCATCAAATCCTCTGCCTCCTTCACTGTATTTGTCACCAAAACTATGTCGTCGGCAAATTCAGCATCCGATACCTTTTTCGCCCTAACTCTCCTGCTCTGAGCCGGTGCTACAGTAAAGCCAGAGTCCTGGTGTTTCTCCAGTGCAAGGCGCATACAATAGTCCACTACGATGATAAAAAGGTAGGGAGCCAATGTATCTCCCTGGAGCACTCCAGCCAGTATCTCAAAGAACTCTGTCATCCCATCAGGTGTAATGACTTGGGCTTTGGTGTTGGTGTAGAGCAGTGATATCAGGTCCACTATCCTCTTGGGGATTCCATAAGCCTGTAAGATCTTCATCAGGCAGCAACGGTCCACAGAATCAAAGGCCTTCCTAAAGTCAATGAAAACCATGACCGCAGGAAGGCACTTTGCTCTAGCTCCCTCTAATATCCTCCTCAGCATCAGGATGTGACAGGTGGTTGATCTACCCCAGAAATGGCATGCTAATATATATATATATATATATATATATATATATATATATATATATATATATTAGCATGCCATTTCTTCTGTTACTACTACCTAACTAACTCTCTCCTCCCCTGTCCCAGCCCAACACACCCTGCCATTATTCCACCACCACTGTTCTTCTAGCCCTCAATTTTCCTACCGTTATGTATGGATGAGCTGAGAATAGATTTGAGTAACTCTGTGAATTAATAGATGAAATATGAATCTGCGAGCTACCAAGCACCCATGTGAAGCGCCAATCCAGTAACCCTTCCCTACGAGTGTCGACAAATGCCCAAAACTCCGATTTGGTACCATCAATATAGGCTCAATGAAAGGAAGAGCAGGAGAAATCGTAGAAATGCTAGAGCGAAAGGAAATTGATGTATGCTATGTGCAAGAGACTAGATGGAGAGGAGAGTCTGCTAGAGTCCTTGTAGGAAAAAGTCGGTGCTACAAATTTTTCTGGGCGGGAAATGACGATTGGATGGGTGGTGTAGGTATACTACTAGCTGACAAGTGGGTAGATAAAGTAATCTCAGTGTACAGGGTAAATGCAAGAATCATTAAACTCAGACTAGTCCTGAATAAAACAATTACCACAATAATATCAGCTTACGCACCCCAATCGGGGTTGCCAGACGAACTTAAGGATAGGTTTTACGAGTCCCTAATGCACACTACTGCTCTAACAGACGACAATGACTTCCTAATCATCGCAGGAGATTTTAACGGACACGTAGGTAAACACTGCGACGGCTTCAATAGAGTACATGGAGGCCATGGGGTTGGCACAAGAAATGAGGAAGGATTCAGACTTCTAGAATTCTGCGACGCCAATGACATGTCGATATGTAACACAAACTTTCAAAAACCCGACAACCACCTGATCACCTATAGATCAGGGGAGCACTCTAGTCAGATAGATTTTATCCTCATCAGAGGACGTGACAGATGGACGGTCGTAAACACAAAAGCCTTCCCTAGTGAGGAATGTACATCCCAACATAGCTTAGTTGTCAGCGACCTCACGGTCAGAACTAGACGAACCTGGAAACAGAGGCCAACCTGGAGAAGAAAGATCTGGAAGCTGAAAGAGCCCTCAACCAGATATTTTACTCAACGCCTACGTCAGTAAAGAAGAACAGATAGAGACATTCAATGTAGAAGAGAACTGGGAGTTCCTAAAAATTAACTTACTAAAGGCGACGGATGAGGTCTGTGGCTGGAGTAAGACCTCAAGCAGGAGGAGAGTGACTTGGTGGTGGAACAATAAGGTAGATGAGGCAGATAAGGCCAAGAGACAGGCATGGAAAGAATGGAAGAACGGGGGAGCAGGGTACATTACATAGAGACCAAGAGGGAAGCTAGGCGACAAGTATACTTAGCTAGGAGGGAAGCAGAGGATAGAAAATTCAAGCATGTTTTGCAACGTGAGGACCAGAAACAGGAGGTGTTCAAGATTGCGAGGCAGTGTGTCAGAGAGAGTTGTGATGTCATTGGAGAGAAGTGTATCCGGAATGATAAAGGTGAGCTTGCCCTCACAAGTGCTGAGAAGAAAGATGCATGGAAGAGTCATTATGATAGATTACTAAATGAGGAGAATGCATGGGTAGAAGAGACCCTACCCCAAGTAAACCTTATAGAGAGGCCAGCAGTACAAGTCAGCAGCAACGTAGTAAGTAAGGCAATCAAAGATATGAAGATGGAGAAGGCAACCGGTCCATCGGGTATAGCTGCCGAGATGCTGAAGGCATCTGGGTCTGTAGGTCACACTATAACCACACGTATTGTTAACCAGGTAATACTAGAAGGTGTCATACCAAAAGATTGGTGCAGTAGCATCATTGTCAACTGCTACAAAGGTAAAGGTGATGCACTAGATAGAGGAAACTATAGAGGTATAAAGCTGATGGACCAGGTCATGAAAGTAACAGAAAGAGTTATAGCACAGTTGATTAGGGACCGGGTGAAACTAGACGAGATGCAATTTGGGTTTGTACCAGGAAGAGGCACTACTGATGCCCTCTTCCTTGTCAGGCAGTTACAGGAAAAGTACCTAGCTAAAAGTAAGCCACTCTACCTGGCATTTGTCGACCTTGAGAAAGTCTTTGACAGAGTTCCACATGCTGTAATCTGGTGGGCTCTTAGAAAACTAGGAGTAGATGAATGGCTTGTGAAAGCGGTACAAGCCATGTATAGGGGAGCAGTCAGCAAAGTTAGGATTAGCAATGAGTATAGCGAGGAATTTAGCGTACAGGTTGGGGTCCACCAGGGCTCTGTTCTTAGCCCCCTCCTGTTCATCATAGTCCTGCAGGCAATAACGGAGGAGTTTAAGACCGGATGCCCATGGGAACTCCTGTATGCTGATGACCTCGCACTTATAGCTGAATCTATGGTAGAACTAGAGAAGAAATTCCAAACTTGGAAGCAGGGACTAGAAAGAAAGGGTCTGAAAGTCAACATGACAAAGACTAAGGTCCTTGTAAGTAGACGAGAAAACAGAACCCAGATCCCCTCAGGGAAATGGCCTTGCTCAGTATGTAGGAAAGGTGTAGGTAGGAACTCCATTCTCTGCCCCAAATGCAAACAATGGGTACACAAGAGATGTAGCGGGATCTCAGGAAGCTTAATTAAGAATGTAAGATTCACATGCAGCAGTTGTGCTGAAACAGCAAGCAGCAAACAGCCACAGGAAACAAGTACCACCAATCTCTGGGAGGGCCCTGTAGAAACAGTAGACAGCTTCTGCTACCTAGGTGACCGAATTAGCAACGGAGGTGGGTGTTCAGAAAGTACAATAACTAGGGTAAGAACGGGATGGAAGAAGTTTAGGGAACTACTACCACTGCTAACTGCAAAAGGCTTCTCCCTCAGAATGAAAGGCAGACTGTATGATGCGTGTATCCGAACAGCGATGTTGCATGGTAGTGAGACCTGGGCGCTGAAGGTGGAAGACTTACGTAGATTAGAGAGAAACGAAGCCTGCATGCTCCGATGGATGTGTAACAGTAATATACGTGAACGACAAAGCATAAATGAATTGAGAGAGAGACTGAGCATAAGAGGAATCAAATGCTGTGTGCAGGAGAGGTGGTTGCGCTGGTATGGACATGTGATGTGTATGAAGGATGACAGCTGCATAAAAAGGTGCATAGCACTAGAAGTCGATGGAAACCGCGGAGTGGGGAGACCCAAGATGACCTGGGATGAGGTGATAAAAGCCGACCTTACCCAATTACACCTCTCAAAGGCAATGACACACGACCGTGACCTCTGGCGTCACGCAGTAATACAGAGTACCCGACCTCCCATGGGTACAAGCTGAAGCATATAGACAATATGCCCCCACACCCCCCACCGCAAGGTGATCGTGGAGGTGCCACGGCAAAAAAAGCACCCAGCCCACACTGTAAAGTGGACGTGTAGGCGCCACGAAAAAGCACCCAGCTCTCACTGTAAATGAGGTTGGTGTTAGGAAGGGCATCCAGCTGTAGAAATCAAGCCAAATCAGTTCCTGTATGAGCAAGGCATGGTCAGCCGACCAGACACTGCCCACAACAGGACAACCCGTCTAACCCATGCTAGCGTGGAAGAACGGACGTAAAACGGTGATGATATATATATATATATATATATATATATATATATATATATATATATATATATATGTAAAAGTTCTATTTAAATTGTTGGGATACAACAAGCAAATATTTTTATAACTGATATAAAGCACTCAACAAATATTTGGAGTAAAAATACGATATTAACAAATGGAAACTATATTTATAAAACAATATTTATTTCATTATACATATTTCAAGGACACCAAGTTAAATTATGGTGTGCTTTCATCAGATAAAAAATAATATAGATCAGTTTTATAAATAAATATTGACATACTCTTAAAGAATGCAACCATTGCTGTTGGAAGCTCCCGGATAGTGGAGTTGTAGCTTTAATTATATTATTAGTATTGGATATCTCTCCTTCTCTATCTTTCTCTTTCTCCGTAACCCAACGGCTTATTTTAAAAATAAAAATATCCAATACTAATAATATAATTAAAGCTACAACTCCACTATCCGGGAGCTTGCAACAGCAATGGTTGCATTCTTTAAGGGTATGTCAATATTTATTTATAAAACTGATCTATATTATATTTTATCTGATGAAAGCACACCATAATTTAACTTGGTGTCCTTGAAATATGTATAATGAAATAAATATGGTTTTATAAATATAGTTTCCATTTGTTAATATCGTTAACTATATATATATAGATATGTTTCTTTATTAGCCACAAGGGCACAAAAGAAGGGGACAAATACAAAGGGGGAAGTTTACATACAAATAAAAACGGGTAAAATGTTATCACAAATGCAATTTAAAAAGTTAGTCGATTTTCCCCAATAGGGGGAGACAGTTTATATGGGTAACACATACCCCCGAAAAAAATGTGCAACCCATCTCCAGGAGTACGAAGAGTTTGTACTCCTTTCCTCTCCTCCTCCTTTTCCTCAACCTACAGGCTGATATACAGAGAAGGCCCATTCACTCGGGCCATTCTCGCCACTTTCACCCACCTTTCATAAAACTTGCTGGGGTACAGCACCTCTCTCTCCATCCTGATTCTTCTTCCAAAGTGGTATTTGAAAAAAAGAATCAGTTGTTGGCCGGAGAGAAAGGTGTCTGACCTCAGCCCTTTCAACCTTGTCCACCATACAACCTCTTTCGCCATAGCTATCACGCAAAGGAAAACCGCCTCTCCTTCGTTTTTGAAGGAGGGTGGCGGTTTGATCATGACAATGGACTCGGTGGTCAACCGGATTGGTCCCACCCGCGACAATAGTCGTTCTACATAGCCCCACAGGTCAGTGACGCCCGGGCAGTGTATGAATGCGTGCGCGACGGTTTCTTCGTCTCGCACGCACCTCGGACAGATCTTTTTTGCAGGGTCCCTGCCCGGGCGCCCATGTCTGTAGAGCTTGTCTCGAACTGGTAGAGCTCCTCGGTAGCACTGCCAGGCCAGGGACTTTTGGAAGTTGTCCATCGGTCCCGGGCGGAAGGACCTACCGAACAGACTGGCCAGTTCATCTTACTCTACGCCTAGAGTTTCACCGAGCGCGTCGTCGCACTTGCTGCGGACCAACCCTCTATAGAATGACGAAGTGGAGTCTCCACTGATCGCCGGGTCCGCCTGCCAGAGGGCTGTGAGCGTCTGAGCACATTCGATGTGCCAGTCGCCCATTTTCCTCGGTCTTTGTTTGACCCAGGACTGCAGCTCGGTCAGCGAGACGAGTCGTGGGAAGGCTCGCCTCACGAACGGGGCCCACACCGGTTGTCCGGTGAGGAATACGTAGAGATGCCGCAGCCTGAGCGCGTGTTTGCGCATCGTCAACCACGGCATCCCCAGCTGAAGGGTGTTGGCAGCAGATGGATCTTCTCACCAAAGGAGCCCGCCTCTTCCAAAGGAATTGGAAGATCGCGCTTTCCATTTTGGCGAGCGTTTTGGCTGGACAAGGCACGACGGTCAAGCAGTAGTAGATGGCGGACGCTATAAAAGTGTTCGCCACCTCCGCTCGACCTTTCAAGGATAGTTTGCGTTCGGCTCACTTCTGGGTGAGTGCAAACACCTTGGCCCTCACTTCGTTCCAGTTCTTCTCCACCTGGAGGTCCGGACCAAACCAGACCCCGAGCAGCTTTACCGGTCCTTCCGTCCAGCGTCCGACGACGCCATCGGAAGGCATCGGTTTGCCTCTCCACGATCCGAGTTGCAAACCGATGGACTTGTCCCGGTTCAGCTTCGCTCCTGTGAAACTTTCGTATTCCTTCAGTAAGGTGCCGACTTCCTCGATTTGCGAGGCGGTCGACACCATTACTGTCACGTCGTCGGCGTAGGCCGACGCCGCTTTCCGCAGTCCCGGTTCCAGAAGGATGCCCTGCAATAGCTCCAACTTCGAGAGTCAGTACGTACAGAAGGGAGGAGAGAGGGCATCCCTGTCGAATGGATCGCGTAATATGGAACGGCTCCGAGAGGTAGCCGTTCACCTTGACCCTTGAGCAGATGTTGCTGTTGTGCATTGCAGCAATCCAGCCCCTGAACACGGGTCCGAAGCCTGCCGCCTCGAGTACCGCATCCAGGTAACGATGGTCAATCCTATCGAAAGCCTTAGACTGATCCAAGTTGATCAGGGCCCCACCGAAGCCGGGTTTACACCCTACCCTCTCTATGATGTATCGCATGAGGTGAGGTTGTCGTGTATAGACCTGGTCGGGATTGCGCATGTCTGCGCTTCTCCCACCAGGTTCTCGACGACAAGCGCCAGCCTCTTTGCCAACACCTTGGCCAAAATCTGTAACTCTGTGTTTAGCAGAGTTATGGGCCGGAAGTTGCCTATGTCATCCCCCTTATTCTCGTCCTTCCTGATTAGTGTGACTACGCCCCCGGTTACAGAACTGGGAATTCTCCCATTCTGTTGCCAGTTGCAGTAGATCGCTTCCAAGAGACCGGAGAATAAGTCCGGCATTGCTACGTAAAATTCGTAGGGTAGACCGTCGAGACCTGGAGATTTGCGTTTGGCGCATTGGCTCAACGCGTCCCCTATCTCAGCGGCTGAAATCGGCTTTTCGCAGAACTTTGCCTCGCTGTCCGAGAGTCGCGGTAGGCCATCGAGGTATGGACCGAAATCCATAGCCCCTCCCGGCGCGCCGCCCCGCCCGAACAGTTGAGCAAAGTGCCGCTGAAAGGCCGCACACATCTGCTTCGGCTCACGTATCACGCGTCCGTTTTGGTCCTTCAAAGACCGAATCGTGGACTTGTTGCCACTTTTTGCCTCCGTCACTCGGGCCCAGCTAACAGCTTTGGCTCCCTCGTTTCCCAGAGCACGTATTTTGCTTCTGACAACGCAGCCCTCGTGCTTTGCGTCGAAGAACTGGTCCAAGGCCGTTCTCGTTGCTAGCACGCTGGCTACGTTGCCACTTCTAATTGCCTCTTCTACTTTATCTACCAGTTCCTTCTCGGTTCTATTTCTATCTAACGCTAATTCTTTACTAAAAACTAACGAGTCTAATCTAACTCCACTCTTGAGAGAGTACCACCATCTGTTGTTGACAATGGCCCCTGTCAAGTGCTGTTTAACTAAAGTGCTAATCCGTCTACTGTAGGCTTTGCTTGTCGGTAACGACAAGTTCAGCTTCCAGTAGCCGGGTCCTTGTCTATGGGTTCTATCAAGGTTGGCCATGCAGGTCACTAGTTTGTGATCTGAATAGGCAACCATGAACATTTGTGGACAGCTTAACATGTCCCTATCCTTATTTCTAACTAGAACCCTATCTAGGTACGATCTAGATGTTCCGCTACGATTACTCCACGCCCACAGTGGTGCAGTCGGAAAATCTAGTCGATATCTATCGGCCAGGTCAAATCGGTCGATTAACTGTTTGAGGCTGTTACACACCCCTGTATCGGGACATGCTCCCACATAGTCCCAACGTGCATCTAGGATTCCATTCCAGTCCCCCACTAAAAGCAAGGAGCGGGACGTTCCCAGAAAAGTCTCTAGACGTATATATATATATATAGATAGATAAATATACACGGGTGTGTATGATTGTGTATAGAAGATTATATTAATAAAAGGAATTCCAACTTTGTCTGATTTACTCATTCTATTTACAATCCTTTAAAATTTATAATGGTATTATAATGAAATAGTATGATAGAATATTAAATGTTAAGTGTTAATTGAACAAGTATTTCATGCTTTCGCAATCTTCAGGTTCATAATGTGTGGTGACAGTCAAGTTTGCAATTTTCAACTGTAATGAGATGGGTAAATTTTGTACCTTATATACAGTGAAAAGTGGCTCCAGAATGCTAAATCTTGCAAACTGTATTTCGACCAATCAGTGTGTAGTTTCACTGAATTTCTAAAGCTGATTGGTTTAGGCATCACGGTTGGTTGAGCTTTGGATAAGATTAATTGATGCTTTAGAGTAATAAAGGCAGAAAGAATTCTATAAACAAGTTCAGAATGGGGTGCCACTCCTTATTTTTAAGTTTCTCTTAAGCTAACAATACCTAGATTTCAGGTGTCTATAAGATCATTGGGGGTCAGTCATGGCTGATGGATTTAAAGAAAAGGGAAATTCTTTAAGAGCTAATTCTTTAAGGTTCTACTTAGTGACAAAGGCCTAGAGAATTCTATAGACCAGTTCAAAATATTGAGTGCATATCATACCATTATCTTCAAATTTCTCTTAAACTATATTCCAAAAGTCAACAGACACAATCACAAACACACACACACTCACACACTCGCGCGCATCCACAAACACACACACATACATATGTATATATATATATATATATATATATATATATATATATACATATACACATACATACATATCTATATACATATATATATATACACATATATATATATATACATATATATATATATATATACATATATATATATATATATATATATATATATATACACAAATACATACACACATACACATATATAAATATATATATATATATATATATATATATATACATATATATATGGTGGCTGCCAACTCGTTTTCGAGTACGGCCACTACTTTATATCCATGTAGGAGAACTCCTACCAATGCGCTGAACGAGTGTGACTTTTTAGTCCAGCCAGCGACTTGAAAACTCTTGTACAAACACTACACTTGTGACAATTATTGACACATAGTGCTGGGCCCATGGTACCATGTGACGACAAGTGCAGAGAGATCTCCAGATATAAAGCAATGCCTGTGTCGTGAAGCTTTTATAGTGAGCAAAGGCACTGCACAAAGCCAGTCCCACTCTCTTAACCAAGATGATATTTACAAAAAAGAAGAATAAGTCAACATCATTGGATACCATCAGGGTTGCAGGTGTTATATCAGAGTTTTCCTTCTCCTAGAATTCTGCCTTGACAAAGGCTAAGGGGTCATCTCTCCTGGTGATTTTGGATGGCCATTGACTCTTACGAGCTCCTTTACCCTTTGACAGGTTTTGTTTCTAGTCCTGCAGGATGTCAAAAGTCACCCTCCTCACCAAGAAACCTTGGTGGCGTTGCCAGTTTAGTCGCCAACGACCCGACCATGAGACAGGTTGTACTGGGATACATGTTACCAATATATACATATATACATACATACATACATATATATATATATATATATATATATATATATATATATATATATATATATATATATAAAAGTTTACATATATATATATAGATATACATACATATACGTGTTTTGCAACGGGTCACTTTGTGGCTCAATGAAAAATTAATAAATTAAATAATTGTTTCTACTTTAGGCACAAGGCCAGCAAATTACCCAGTGCATTACTGGTACTTTATTTTATCGACCCCGTAAGGATGAAAGGCAAAATCAACCTCGGCGGGATTTGAACTCAGATCATAAAGGGACGTAACTATGCTGGAAAGCATGGCGTCCGACCCTCTACTGATACTATCAATCCACCCCTTAATAAATTAAATAATCAGAGCTATATATAATAAAACATGTCTATAGAATCACAAGATAAAATATATACCATTGGGAGAGGAAATGGTATATATTTTATCTTGTGATTCTATAGACATGTTTTATTTTATATATATATATATAGATAGATAGATAGATATAGATAGGTAAATATACACGGGTGTGTATGATTGTGTATAGAAGATTATATTAATAAGAGGAATTCCAACTTTGTCTGATTTACTCGTTTTATTTACAATCCTTTAAAATATATATAATACGGTATTATAATGAAATAGTATGATAGAATATTAAATTCTAAGTGTTAATTGACACTTAGAATTTAATATTCTATCATACTATTTCATTATAATACCGTATTATATATATTTTAAAGGATTGTAAATAAAACGAGTAAATCAGACAAAGTTGGAATTCCTCTTATTAATATATATATATATATATATATATATATATATATATATATATATATATATATATATATATACATACATATATATATATATATACATATACACACACATAAAACCATATAAACATATATACATATATACACATATATACATATATATATACATATATACACACACATATATATATATACATATATACAAATATATACATATATACAAAGAAAGTTCAAGCATGTTCTACAACGCGAGAACCAAAAACGTGAGGTGTTCAGGATTGCTAGGCAATGTGTCAAGGAAAACCGTGATATTGTCGGGGAGAAGTGTGTACTTAATGATGACGGCGTACTTGCCATCACCGACGCTGATAAGAAGGTAGCTTGGAAGTGCCACTATGAAAGGCTACTAAATGAGGAGAATAAATGGGAGAAAGACAGTCTCCCCCACATCGACCCAATAGAGGGACCAGCAGTGTTAGTCGAGGGTAGTATGATAAGTAAGGCAATCAAGGATATGAAGACGGGTAAGGCGGCTGGGCCTTCGGAAATAGTTGCTGAGATGCTGAAGGCATCTGGCTCGGTGGGACACACCATGGTCACCCGGATAGTTAACCAAGTCGTACAGAATGGGGTTGTTCCGAAGGACTGGCATAGCAGCATCATCGTTAACTGTTATAAGGGTAAAGGAGATGCCCTAGATAGGAGTAACTATAGAGGCATTAAACTAATCGACCAGGTCATCAAGGTCACGGAAAAAGTAATAGCGCAACTAATCAGAGAGAGAATTGACCTAGATGAAATGCAGTTCGGGTTTGTGTCAGGCAAAAGTACCACAGACGCTCTTTTCATTGTACGTCAACTACAGGAGAAGTACCTAGCTAAAGGTAAACCCCTCTACTTAGCTTTTGTCGACTTGGAGAAAGCCTATGACAGAGTACCCCGTTCCATTATCTGGTGGGCCCTTAGAAAACTAGGTGTCGACGAATGGCTTGTGAGAGCTATACAAGCCATGTATAAAGAAACAGTCAGCAAGATTAGAATTAACAACGAATATAGTGAAGAGTTTAGCGTAAAAGTTGGCGTCCATCAGGGCTCTGTTCTCAGCCTCCTACTATTTATTATTGCCCTTCAGGCTATAACAGAGGAGTTCAAGACCGGCTGCCCATGGGAACTCCTATACGCAGACGACCTGACACTCATAGCTGAATCAATGGCCGAGCTAGAGAAGAAATTCCAAACATGGAATCACGGCCTAGAATCAAAAGGCCTTAAAATTAACCTGGCTAAGACTAAAGTTCTAGTTTGTAGGAAAGAAAATAAGGCGGCGGTCCCTTCCGGGAAATGGCCATGCTCAGTGTGTAGGAAAGGCGTAGGTAGAAACTCCATTTTATGTCCCAAATGCAAAGTATGGGTGCATAAAAGATGTAGTGGGATCACAGGTAAGCTAACTAAGAACTTAGATTTTACATGTGGGCGGTGCTCTGGTGCAATAAGTAGCAGCGAGTGCCCACAAAATACTAACTCTTTCAATTGCGCAGAGGGCTCTATAGAAATAGTGGACAGCTTCCGTTACCTCGGTGACAAAATCAGCAGTTGGGGAGGGTGCTCCGAAAGTACAGTAGCTAGAGTCAGAACTGGATGGAAAAAGTTCAGAGAGCTTATACCACTATTAGCCGCTAAAGGGTTCTCCCTAAAAATGAAAGGCAGGTTGTATGATGCCTGCATACGAACAGCAATGTTGCATGGCAGTGAGACCTGGGCATTGTGCGCAGAGGATATACGCAGACTAGAGAGGAACGAAGCTTGCATGCTCCGCTGGATGTGTAATAGTAATATACGTGAACGGCAAAGCATAAACGAACTAAGGAAAAAAAAAATTAGAAATAAGAGGGATCAGATGTTGTTTACTCGAGAGAAGGCTACGTTGGTACGGACACGTGATGCGCATGAAAGTCGATAGCTGTATAACAAAGTGCAGGGCAATAAAGATAGACGGTAGTCACGGAATAGGCAGACCTAGAAAATCCTGGGACGAGCTGATAAACTCCGACCTCACACACACTTACACCTCTCCAAGACAATGTCACTGGACCGAGACCTTTGGCGGTACTCAGTAATAGAGAAGACCCGCCTTACCTAAATACATAGTAAAACCTACTACAGCCAGTAGGCATCTCTAACAAAATACACCCCCCCTCCCCCTCCTATGTAAAGTTATGTTGGTGCCACAACATCCAGGCCGAAACAAATGAGATCGTGTAGGTGTCACGACAAAAAAACACACAGTCCACGCTGTAATGTGGCCGTGTAGGCAACACGGTAAAAACCTCCCAGTCCCACACTGTAAATGTGGTTGGTGTTAGGAAGGGCATCCAACTGTAGAAAACCTGCCAGACAGTCCTATGCGAGCAAGACAATCACTCTTGCCTCAAGTGGGAATACCCCCGTCCAAACCCATGCAAGCGTGGAACACGGACGTTAAACGTTGATGATGATGATGATGATGATACACACATACATACATATATTCATACATATACACACATACACACGTGTGTGTACACATATACACATACATACACATGTACATACATATACACACACATATATATAT